>JAGDQP010012331.1:0-50609 GCA_022664845.1 Lepisma saccharinum
TATAAATGGAACAACGATTTCACGTTTTGGTTAAAACTAAGAAACATTTATTCATCGTTACGTTCGGTAAAAACTAGGAAAACTATTAGTTTGAAGCATCTGAAACCAGTGTTTTTAATATTCGGTGCTGGTATTGTATTCAGTGTTCTGATATATATAATAGAATTTGTTCATAAGAAAATTTACGTCTTTTGGGCTCGAAGAAAGATATAGTTTGAAGGATAGTATCCATATTTATTACGAATTTAAAATAAACATACTGTGTCAATGTTGCATGATGTTACCACATGCATGCATCGTTCTGTTTGAAATGTACTACAGCACATAGAGAAATGTTCTATTTAAAAGCTGGCGAAATTAAACACACACAACGACATGTGTACTCTAACGAATTGCCACCCTTGCGATAGTTAAATAATCGTGGAATTTAGTTTGCTATGCTTACACCACGTTAGTAATGGACTCATTCACAGGACTATATTAGCACTAAGCGCTGAGAGAGCATTTCAATCGTATTGGTTGCTACCTATAGGCAAACCAATCAGATTCAAGTGCTCTCTGAACGTTTAGTGCTACCTTAGTCCGTTGAGTGCGCCCAGTGAAGATTACAGGGAAAGAAGAGGGCTGTGAATGTCCATTTTCTTTGCACTCGTACTACATAATGACAGCGACTAGAAAAGTTTCAAACTAAAAGCGTATATATTCTACAAGTTGTAGAGCGTTTTAGAATATTAAATAATACATAGGAGTACATAGGAAAGTTAGACTTCAAAATGCGTTTAAGGAGAAATCCCTCTTTCTTTTCATGTAGTCTTAAAATATGTTCTTGGAAGTGTATAAGAATACAATAATTATACAGTAAAATACAGTGTTTTAGTGTATGAACGCCAACCAGTGTTTTAGTGTATGAACGCCAACCAGTGTTTTGATCATGACAAGTTCTGAAGAGCAATAATAAATACTCAATTATGCACTTTAGTGTTACATTAAACTCGAGTCATTTGTAAATAAATACATGTCACACACACAGAGGACACAATAATAGTTAATATTCAAAACTGATCTTATATAGCAAGATGTGGATATGTCCTCTTTTAACGGTTATTTTAAATCAAATTGGTTCCCACTTCCCTTTCGAGGTTAGTTTTGAGTGATTTAGTTTTACTTCAGGGTTCGACCTAGTGGGTTTGTTTTAAAGATCTTAAAAGAATACAGTTTTTTAATGTAATACACGAAGAATTAACTCCTCCGAGGGTAGATAATAAAAACCAACGAAATTAAAGTAAAATGTCTTTACACTTCTGTTTCTTAGATTCCTTTCAAAGAATGTGGTAAGAACTTACAAAAGAGTAAACAGGAAGAACATTACATTGGTCCTGGGATAATGAAAGACAAAATAATGCTTTAAAATTTATTATTAGTAGTAGTGTTTCTTTCAGGGAGTGTCAATGATCTATTCTCCCTTCGAGTATGACAAATAGCTCTCTAAAGAGGTTTCAAGAACTAGTAAGAAAATATAGAACTCCGCAGCAGACAAACATAACCCCAGGATAGATTTTCTGTAAAGGAACCTTGACCAGTGGTTTTTCCATTAATGTTGCAACAGAGGAAAATTATTTATGAAAAGCCATGTGTTGGGGATTACCACAAAGAGAGCTGCTAGCTTTGCTGCTGCATTTGGGAGGACAAAATACAAATTTTTCCCAGAATTGTTTCTGAGCACTTTGAGAAGAAGCATCGCGTTGAATGTAATTCAAATCCAAACACAGATTATTTTCAAAAGCACAAAGATGCGCTTTCGAGTATGTACATTCGAAGTTCACACTTGTCAGTGCTCATTCCCAGTGTTTACTTCACTAAATAGCCTTTCAATGTGCACTTGATCGCAGAGCTAATCACAGATAAAATGCGATAATACATAGCGGACAATATTCAAAACAAAAACAAATGATTCATGTTTGTTTACAAACAACACTAATATTTCTATAATGTCCTTTAAACATTTCTTAAAGAAGAATTACTATTATAGGGACAAAGTGATAAAAAATAATTTTGTCCTCTCAAAACTGAAAGTAAGAACTGCGTTGAAACATTCTACTACTTTCGCATGACATTCAAGGATGTTGTGTATTTTATTTCCTCACGGAAGGATGTTAGAATACAGTAGACATGTCTGGTATACTTTAGTTCTAAAATGGTTAATCATTTTGGAAAGGTTGAGACGTCTACAATTCACGTTCTGATTGTAAGTGATGCTTTATCACTCGTATTTATTTCTTACAATTTGGAGTTATACTTACATAATGCTTACTATAAGAAGTACCACTCTGATCTTTTCATAATGTATACATTATATTTGAAATTTATCATCAGCCAATTAGTTATGAAAATGTTCATAATTTAAAACAAAGGCTAATTTGGTAATCGAACAGTTGTGCAAATTTGTTTACAAAGAAAACATTTAATGTCTTTCGTAGTTTGATCTACAAAAAACACATGCTTTCAGATGTTCAAACACAATGTACAATGGATACAAGCAAGGGTACAAGGAGGTCATTTCCAAGGAAGTGCACTTTTTTTTAGAAACTCTTTATTCTGTCCTTTCATTCATTATCCACACAATCACCAAATCTTGTGGTGTCAATATTTTCAAATTGGGGTCAGGAGTAGCCAAAGCATGAGAGACTGTAAGTGCCAATCTTGCGTAGAACACTTTTCTGTGACGTTTTTTCTCTCTCTCTCTCTGTGTATGAGATCTTGTATCATGGACACTGAATTCAGTTGCTAATGTTTGAGATTATTGTACGGATGATTTTTCACCCATTCTGTGTTTGTTGGTACAGTAAATTTTAAGATTTATTAGTGGTTTCTCGGATTCTTTGCTTTCTCAAGACATTGAGTGTGTGGTTGAAGAACAAGCGAAAGATTTAAAGAAGCATGCGAACAAAAGTGTGTGGACAAGAATGGTAGATAAAGTCTGCATTCATAATATATTTCAAGAAGCGGTACAGTCATTCGAAAGAAGAATTTTAGATCAATAAATGTAATGTACGATACTTATGAATTATAGAAGAGTAAAAAAACTTAATCTCTGGGAAATTTGGACCTGGTACCTTCCGGCCAGCTATACAACGCCTTATGAGCTCAACCAGCGGCCAACTGCGTTACTACTTCTTCGAACTGGTAGTATCTTAAATTACTACATTGACTCAGATTACTAACCTATTTTAGATCCACTAACTAAATACTTTATCCCAGGCAACGCGGCATGTGAAACGTACCTAACTAAATGTCTCACCTATTAGTGAATAGTACTTCATTCCTAACACCGTAGTTTTAGAACTACTAACAGTCATCGCCAGCGGGTTTCCTCCATCCACCCTTCCCCTTTTCTGGAGTTTTTTTACCTGCTGTACTAACAATCTGAGATTCAGGTTTGAATATTAAAAACTTAAGTTTTTTTTGCCTTTGTAGTTTTTTTTATTCTATCAAAGACTAATCTTATTCGCGCTTTCCTTTCGTCTATTTTCACCTTCTTTCTCTGTCTCATACCTAGTGGGAAATGTATTGTGTAGATAGAAATCACCTATAAATACCATTCCTATGCTTTAACGTATATCAATTAACAACATGAGGAGAATCAGAAATAAGTACCATCGTTTTTGACTCACTCACTGGGGTGTTCCTTGGAAGGGCCTGACTTGCTTAGTGTTTCTGTTTCTGTTTCACGTCTTCTGGTAAATATTTGTTACTGATAAAAGATTTCAGGTTTTCTGTTGTCATTTCTAACTAAATGCAACTCAAGGAATTTGTCAGTATGGTTTCATCTTTTGACAACTTTATCAGTAACAAATGGCGGAGAACAAACTCAGCAAGTAGTCACGATGCATTGTAAATCACCCTAAAATGATGATAAATCGCTTTTTCAACTTTGAAGAATAAATTACATACTAAAACATCGGAATTGTGTATAGAAACATCACTTTTTCCATCCAAAGCGAGAGCATTTTGCTGAAAATTACTCTTTTCAATGGAAAATTCCGCTCTAAAAGAGTGGTTCCTCTTTAGGCTCTAAGGTGATTGAAGATTCCGCTCTTTTGGTTTAGTGTGTAAGATGAAAATTTCCTCCGGGAACTCGGGACCTGCTTATGCGATCTGGATGAATGATACGGTTTTGAATTCGTCGCGCAGAGATCTTTCTCTACTAGTTCTTAAAGTGAAAGCTGTTGACGGACACAGTGGTTCAATACAGCTTCAAAGCACTTGCTTTAGCCTAAAAGGAGAAACCAGACGATAAAGAAAGGTAAGTTGGGCTGCATAAGCAATGAACTTTACATTATGTTTCATTTGTTTGCTTCCTTACAAAATAAGCTCTTAATGAAAGGTTACACGGTCAACTGAATGAATATTAACCGATAAATTTAGGTCGCTGGTATCAAATATGAAGTCAGGTTTTCTGTACTTCATTTCATTTTTCAATTTCTCACGTCAGAGGTACAGTCATGGAAAATGATATTCGTCTAGTCTAGTAATTATTTAGTTTGTGGTCTATCATAAACAAGATAAGGCAGACAGACAAGAAACTTTTTAAAAAAAGTTCTCAAAATTTGAGAGCCACAAAAAACGTGTGCAGATCAACCATTCGTTCTTAAATAAGGGAGACAAACTGTTTGCTTTATATTTGCTTTAAAGAACGCAATTCTGTTCCACACATGGTTAGCCTAGAAAGATATTACAACTAATCAAATGTTATCTATATTTCTTTCTTCTCCTGTGAGAGCAAAAACGACAAAAAAATTGCTGTCTGGCTTTCCATTGCTAAGTGATACATGAGAAGGAAATTTAAAAAAAAATGTATCTTCAAGTAGACACTCTTAATATTTACAAGGTTTGACAAAGAGATTTATTATTTTGAAACTGACAATACATACTTTGGTGACAGTTTGAAGTGAACAGCCGGTTCAGCTACTTTGGTGACAGTAATTGAAGACTTGGATGCAAGAAGGGCACTTCTCCAAAGTTGCAACTTGTCGAAAATCGATGTTGAAGATATAGGAACCTTAAAAAAGTTATCGAATCACCTTGAAAAAAATAAGACTTATTCTATATTAAATATTATAATCTTTAGTATTAATTTTAATTATATTTTGCAAGTCGAATACAGAAAAAGTGGTAAAATAGAATGCCATGCACGTTTCCTTCTTGTATAGAGAGCACCAGTGAACTGAAGAGATGTAAAAAGAAATAGCAAAATAATTATTTTTGTTCTAAAAGCTTGATGGCAAAATGAAGTATGAAGCTGAGAACTGAAAAATTACTGTACCAACAAATACATACTGAGTGAAAAAGCAGCTGTACAATAACTTTAAACATCCTCAACTGAAGTCAGTGTCCATGATACCAGATCCCGTAGCACAGAGAGGAAAATAGTCACCGAAAAGTGTTCTATGCAAAAGTTCTATGTACTTGCAGTCCTTCATATTTCGACTTCGCCTGAACTTAATTTTCAAATTATTGACATAAAAGTTGGTGCTTATGTAGATAATGGATGGAAGAACAGATTAAAGTGTTTCAAACAAAAGGAGCACTTCCTTGTAAGTGCTCTTCTTACGCCCAACTCCTCAACTGCAAGCGAAACAAGTTAAGATGTGATGAAACTTTTACTCATTTGAAGCGTACAAAACGTGTACAATTTTTTTTTTATTATTTTTTTTTTTACCGGACTCCCCAAAAATCAAAATGAATAAGTCATTTTCGTAAAAGCTCTTTATCAATTTTCGGAAACAGATATTTTAATATCTCGTATCTCGATAATTTTTGGAAAATAGATCGCTTTTTGAAAGTTTTTAGAAATTATTTTCGTTCTGCTTTGTGAAAAAAAAAATGGTTCGTCCGAGAAAGATATTCGTTTTTCGAAAAGCTGTTCGTTCTTAGAATTTTCTCCTTTTTCCATTTTCCAATACAGTAAAGTGTTTTTTTTTAATGAAGACCTCCACTAAAATAAAACTCTCAGCTAAACCAAAGAGAAACTAACACGCGACTTTTGTTGAGTGATTTCGATTAATGCGCCCAGTTTCTATCTCGTGACTCTGAAAACAGCAAGCATTTGTATTCCCCGTGGTTAGCCTTTCACATTTTAAGAATTCACGCTACTGTTACAATAATATCTAGCAAATAGCTTCAGATTTGAATCCAGCGATCTTGTCTTTTTCCACAGTTTTTAAGCTAGTGACTCTGAAACTGGCAGATCCTTCCCATTTGCTTAGCTTTTCTCTATCTAAAGAGTTCGTAGTAATTTCATTGTACGTATCTCTACACGTTGCCATCGATTACGCTAGAAAATTCTTTCGTGGTCGTTCACCGTCTAGAGCTTTGCATACCTATTCAAACTTTCATACGAACATTCAAACGAGCTTGTGCAATAGGAAAATCTTTTATTTATCTTTTGTGCAGACTATGTTGTAATGTTCCGGTCTCTGACACATGAAACAAACGTGTGGAAAAGCATAGAAAGTATTTTTGGTTTGGTCACGTGAGTTATTCTACATTTTCTGTTCTGTTTTGTTTTATCATCCTTGTGTTTCTAAAGAAGTACGTCAGATAAGAACAAAGGTTTATCGCCTTTTTAATAGCTGTAAATCAAAACTTTTACCTTACGATAAACATTGACTCTCACAGCACGTGTAAAAAATAAATCAGTATTCTGGGCCAAGGAAATACATCAGTAACATCCACAAGTAAGGACGACTCACATTATTTTGCAAGCAGTTCGATACAAGTTAATATAAAAATGGCATCCTTATACCATTTAATATACATCCTATTAATATTAAATCTAATAAGTGAAGGAACTTCTCTTGATGGAGGTACGTATTACATAAATACTGTAGTGTTATTCTGAACTCAGGTTAAGAACAATATCGCATTTACTATGGATATAATATATGTATTTGTTGTCATACTAATAGCAAAGTAGTTCAGCCATATAACGCCAGTGAACCCTTTAACGCCACCTCCGATATTTACGAAACGAGAACAGGTGGCAGAAATTTAGATGTACGAATATGTAGGCAGATGCCCTCTAGCAGGACTGCCGGAAACTAACTGCACTAGTGTTCATAGAAGAGCTGCCATGACACACACTTGGGGCTGTGATCTCGACAAAGAAGCTCGTTGTTAAATCAGGTGGGTACATTTTCCTGAATTTCACATCGATTGTTGGTCATAATCACTGAAAGTCACTTCTATATCAAAAAAGTCGAATGTCTTGTTGTTCCGCAAACACAAGAAACTACCAAAAGTTGTGTAATATGTAAGAAAATGAAGTGAAAGTATGACTGTTTGTGGTATACCCCAATATACATTAAATAAGAAAGCGTTTCAGAATTTCTCTCACAGCGAGAGTTATTATTTTGTAAAATTTTCCCGCCACTAACTGCATGAATTTCACACTGAATGTGTAGAAATATATAGGTCTATTTGTAGTCAGCAAAGTGCCTGAACATTATTCTTGTCTTCATTGCTTTAGTTCCCAAGGGAAACATAACTTTACAATGTTAATGCAAAGTATGTGGGCAAGTTTACATTCAACTAAGAGGGTGGCGTTATTAGGAACCTATGTGCTTAATAACGCCACAATGTAACATTTTTTTCGTAACGTTTTCCCGCCCTCATTGTACATCAATCTTGATATAACTCTGCTGGTATGTACGGGACTTAAGGCATGTTTCCACACAAGCTGGTTTGGAAGTCTAACTACCATGGTTTACTAGTTACATCAGATATACTATATAAGGTGGCGTCATTTGGTTGAACTACTTTAAACCTGCTTTATTCGTTTCCTCGGTTATGTTAGCCAGGTACACGTTAAAAATGAAAGTCTAAGTGGAGCAGAAAAGTTTGTCTAATCGTATTATAGTCCCTACTAACCCATATTTTTGTGCATACTTAATTTAGTGCTATGAGATTTCTGAATATCGACCGAAAATCGAAAATCAATATATCGAACATTTCACATTCCTAAATAACGTTCATAGCAAAAATTAGTAGGAAATCAAATATAATTTACATTTAAAAAAATACTTGGATTTCGAATATGGTTGACATCGAAAATTGTTCTGAAGCAAATTAGGTTCATATCAACCGCACCTTTTTCAGTTGGCCAAAATAAAGAAATGACAATGGTTGGTATCTAACCTTCTGATTTGTACCTCATCATTCCAACCACTACTCTATGGAGGTATCTTCATATAAATACTAATATTTTATTATTTTTTTTCATGTTATGAAGACTGCCTGAAGTAAAGGCAAGCACATATGCTTGAATTCGATGGTGGGATCGCTGAATGGATCTTGTGTTAGAAGCATAAAGGCTGCTTCATCGATTTTTTTCTCCCATCCTGTCCCATTTGGTAATTGATAACTTTGCTAATAGATGGCAGTGCGGTTAGGTGTTATTACTTTCCTAGTTGTGGTGTGCATTGGCAATTGAGCGGGGGTCTAAGCGTCGGTCAATCTGCTGCACACCACCATGATGCCCTCTATGTCAACGATAACCCACATTGTCGGCAGCCACCTTAAATCCATACACTAGCCCGATTTCGTTTCGCTGCTCAAATGTTGACTTGGTGGACGTCAGCAAGTATCCATCCACTTTCAAGCCATCTCTTTGACGGGAGCCGCCAGAAATCGACACGTCAGTCCAACAGAATGTAGCGGTAATTTGCTCATGGGGTATTTATTGGATGCGGTCTTTATTATCCTTGTATGCAATTTACTAGACTCTACTTGAATTTTATTGGTGAATAAATTATCGTATGTGATTTTTTCTTTGTCCTTCGTTGCGTGTATTTCATAAAAGAACTGAGACATGCAGACAATTAGGCAGAGACCACCATATGCTCTTTTCTATGGCAATAGTATTCCTCTAAATTTATCAAATGCAGAATGTAATGAGCTGCGGATGAGTACTCCAAGTGTCATCACCGCATATATCTTCAAAATGACACACGGTGTAAATATCAAATGCTAAGAATGGAAAGAAAATGTCACCATTCCATGCTAGTCAATTGCAAATAAGTCCTTGGACATACCTGCATCGTGTATCGTATTAAAATATTAAGTGCTATTCTTAATTTTCTCCCACTTGGTGAGGTCTCCCACAGTCTTATTATGTTGTAATCTAAGACACTTAAAAGATAACTAATACAATATAGAAAAAGATTTCGCTGGTTCTGGGTTTCCTTTACTGAATAACTCCGCGGTTAATGTAAAAATAATAATTTTATTACAGTAATCCGGAACTCTTTTCAACCTAATAATAATAATTACAGACCTGTATAATAAATTCAAAAATAAGAAGAACGAAGAAAACACAATAGCATTGAAGATGAGATACGTCTTGAATTAGTGTAATGCAAAGGTAGATTTACCATTGGGCTAAATAGGGTGGAAATTTAAGGGGTCGCCAAATCTTTTTAGTACTTACATATATACAAGGCAAGTTCGCACAGAGAATGAATGATTGCCGAGGATTATTGCACCTGTAGAATTATGGTTACCATGCGGATTATTTATGCGCACATGTTCGCGTTTTGCATTCTTTTCTTTAGTTTACAAAGATTCGTGGTGTCTTCAAATCTTGCAACGTTAATTTAATTCATTTCCTGTCGTCATACAATGATGAAATTTTGCACAGCGACGTAAGTCGGGTTTCAATACAATATTCCACTGTACTTTCATACACAGTGTATATATTTTTATATATATTTTAAAAGCGTATTTTAATTATTTTTAAATATGAAATTCTTTATCTTAAAAATAATACAAGTCTGCGAAGATGTTGCGTTTGACTGGTTGCAGAAAACTTTAGGATTTGGGTTAAAGAAAATTAATAAAAATCAAATTTTAAAGACATACTTTTCTTAAACAATTCGCACTAAAAACTAAAAAAAAAAAAATGTTTATGCATCACTAAACAGAAAAGCACTCTCATATACAGCCACTTTATAAATTCTTCAATTAACGCGCCCCATCCTTTTCATTTTAGTCATGCATAAACAAAATTATTTTTAACTTTTTAGCACAAATTGTTTAAGAAAAGTACTGCTTTTGAAAGTTTATTATTATTATTATTATTATTATTATTATTATTATTATTATTATTATATAGAACCGTTTAGCGAAGTTTCGTATTTCAAATGATTTCATCTCAGAGCGTTGGGAAAGTGTTGAGTAATGGAGCGAGGTGTTAAAATTGGTGAGAGTAAATGTTTCGATCAGCTCTCCAATTTGAAGAAACTTGTCTCTTTATATGATGGAAAGGCAGAGTAAAGCGAAGAAAAATGATGCGACTTTTAAATTTATTTATTATTAAGTTTCAGATACAGCTTGAGTTGCCATTTTACACAGAAACAAAATAACAATGCAACAAACTAAATAACTTTACTACAAACTAAATAACATGAAATTAAATTTTAAACAACACATAACACAGCAATTGATATAAATAACGCAACGATTATACTACACAAGAGGAATAACTCACATATTTGTATTTAGTGTTCGATGGAAAGTGTTTTCAGATCCGAAAATATCAATATTTGAATCAAGGTTATTTTACATAATTACTTGTCTATGGAATAAGGAGCGCTGCAGTATACTTAGCATAGGCGTGGTACAATGAAGGAGGTTATTATTTCTGGTTATTCGCAAGGGAACACGGAAGTAAAATTTAGATACTAACTCTCCAGTTCTAAGATTACCGTTAAGTATCTTGTATAAATACATCAAATCTGCCAGCTTGCGACGAGAAGAGGGTACGTGGAGACCAAGAACGGATAATAACTCTAGTTTGCTTAAGCTACGTACTGATGGTATTCTTCTTTTGACTATAGCAAGAAAAAAGTTCAGAACAGAATCAATATGAGATAGATTAGAAATACTAGCCATGTTCCAAATTGGGGAGCAATATTCAATTTTAGGGGAGATGAAGGTTTTGTAGAACATACTCAATGAATGAAGGTCCTTAATTTCTGTAAATCTATAGAGAAGACCAAGTAAGCGCATAGAACTGTTAGTTACAGAAGTCACGTGATCAGCAAATAGAAGTTTTTCGTCAAATACCACTCCAAGGTCCTTTTGAGAAGAAACTTTAGCAATAGGATTATCATCAATGATATAGGCAGATGGGATTTGATTCCACTTTAATGAAATAGTAAGAAAAGAAGATTTTGAGGGATTTATTTTCAAGTTCCACGCATCACACCAGTCCAAGAGGTCAGAGATGGAAGTTTGGAGATCAGCAACATCCTGTAATGATCTGATTTCTCGAAATAATTTGCAGTCGTCAGCAAAAAGAAGAATTTTGGTTTCAGATGACGAGAGATAAGATGGGAGATCGTCCATATATAGAAGGAAAAGGAGAGGGCCCAAAACACTACCTTGAGGTACACCAGAGAGAACGGGAACAAAATTAGAAGATGATCCAGAAAGAACAACACGTTGTTCGCGGCCAGTGAGATAGTCTCGCAATAATGAAAGGAAGTTACCATAGATATTGAATCGGTGAGTTAATTTATAAAGAAGAAGATTACAATCAATTCTATCGAAAGCCTTGCTAAGATCTAGATAGATGACATCAAGTTGTGTGTTATTGGACAGGTATTGGGTAGCATCAGAGAGTAACAAGAACAGGTTTGTAAGAATTGAACTACCATTAAGAAAGCCATGTTGAGCAGAGTCTAGATAGGGTGAGACAAAATTATCAAGTCTATCTTTGATAATTCTTTCACACACCACAGATAAAATAGATAAAAGAGAAATGGGTCTGTATGAAGAGACATGGTAGAAGTGTGAGACTGTATGCAGAGATTGTGAGGATAGCTCAATTTCTTTTTGAAATAGCAGACCACGATGCCAGTGTTGAAAGGTTCTTGTCTCTAGTTCAGGCACAATGGACCAAGGAAAGAAAGAGACTTAGCATCGATTCAGTGAAAGGACGTCAATCTTTTGGTGAAAAAAAAATCCATCAATTAATCCGCATTTCTTTGCCTAACCTTGTACGCCTGTTGACACAAAAACTGTGTAAGTCCATGATAGACAATGAGTGATATACCTTTCTACCTTAAAATACCCTCTGAAACATGAGAGTAGGGTACTTGTGTTGTTGCGTTCTTCCTTTCGTCTACCAGTTACTTTTAGTTAATATTCATTTTCACGGTTATCTAAAAATGGCTGATTTTGAATTTGCACTGTGCTTGCTTCCTCACATCAATCAGTCTTGTAAATTATCATACTAGAATAGATGTTCAACAAAATTATCGTTTCAGTTTAGGTGACCCACTTTCTAAGGAAACCGAGCTATTGTACTCAGCAAAGATTGAACATAACACAGAGAAATTGACAGCCGTCGCGACCAGGACTCGAACCCGGATCTCCCAGTTGCCGGCTAGGTGTTCTACCATTACACCACCACGACACGGCCAATTCTCTGTGTATATGGAATGTTCCTTTCGCCTAAATACTCTCCCTAGACACGCTAATTTCAACATTTACCATACACAAGGTTATTTGTGAAAACGATATAACCAACATAAATGAACTAGTAGTTATATATATATATATATTCCTTCTTTAAATAAAGTTCAGCATTAACTTAGGTAACCATCATTTACACTTGAATTGCTGGTAATTTCTTACCCGTTGGGTCATAGTTAGTGATGTAAAAAACCCGGATGTTTATATGTAGGGAAAATCCCGGGAAAATTCCCAAAATGGGTTTTTGTATGGGTGTTCATATTTTTCCGTGTAAATATCGTGATTTTTCTTTTTTCATGGTTAATATGGTGTTTAGGCCTATTTGAATTCCTAAAATATAAATTAAGACAAAATTTATTTATTAATTATGGAACAGAAATTTAAGTTCCAAACTTGTTCTGTTGTACATTAAAAGCGACCGTTGCTTTATCTATGAGTCTAACAGTTTGTTAAGCTAACAAATATATATATTAAAGACAGTTTGCTGAATACTTGATTCTTTTCCTTCCCCGTGCAGATTTGTTGAAGGCGCTGGTTGGTTAGGAAAATTTTAGTACCATAATATAAAAACGAAACTCAGTTTGTTAGTGATTGTTATGTAAAACGAGGATGATTCATACTCTAAATGATTAGAAAATGGAAGTAAATTTCTAAATTTCGAAAATTTCATAACACTTTTGAACTATTACAAAAGAGATATATCCTCAAATAAAGGGTTTCTGCCTTCAGAATAGCTGACAACTCAAAACTCCTGAATATTCTCACCTTTAAAAACTAACCAATCATTTGAAGGCCAATCAAATAAATCATAAATCTTAATTTCAATACTTTCTCTTTACTCTAAATAAAATGCTTTCATGAGAGTTATTCACATTGTTTTGAAATTTCATTCATTTCACTAATCCTCTCGTACAATAGTTACAAGTAACGTCATTGTTTCTTTCTAGAAGCGTTACGCAGGGCTTTCCTTTCTCCCCGTTTTATTGCTGTTTCATGGGGCAAAACTCTATAAGTACAAAGTACCGGAGGAAATGAATTAGCTTAATTACAAGACACAGTAGTCACAGGCTACATAGCATCACCTGTTACTAACAAGCAGTGTTTGAGTCCATACAAAAAAGTTGTTCAATCTGTGAATCTTACTGAGCCTGTGAACGTTGATACACTGACGCTTTCACAAAATTAATTAACTTTTTATTTAAAATGTGCAATTCTTATACACTGAAGTGTTAAAAGTCATGAGATACCTTCCTAATAACGCGTGGGGTCTCCTCGAGCACGGCGAAGTGCAGCAACTCGACGCGACAACTCGTTGGTGTCCGGTGGGATGATGTGCAACCATTCAGTCTCGATTGCCATCTACAATTCGGTGGTTGTGTTGCAGGTGGAAGATCCTGAGTTTGATGATATCCCATGTGTTCGTAAGGTTCATGGCCGACGATCTAGGGAGGTAAATCATGCGTTGGAAATTGGCAGAATGTTCCTCAAACCAGCCGCACATCATTGCGACCGGTGACATTGTGCTTTGTCATCCTGGACAATCCCATTGTTGATAGGGTACACGAACTTCATAAAGGACTCGAGATGGTCACCGAGTAGCTGAACATAGGGCTGACCAGTCAATGTTTGTTTCAAGTGGACCAGAGGACCCAAACGATGCCAGGTAAACAAGCCGCACACCATGACGGAGCCATCACCAGCTTGCACAATGCCTTGTTAACAACTTGGGTCCATGTCCTCATGTGGTTTCCGTTCACCAGGACCCTATCATCCGCGCATACCAATTGAATCCATCTGACCACGCTATACGTTGCCAGTTCTCTAAGGCCTAAGCCACGTGATCCCTTGCTCATGTGAGTGCAAAGTATTTGTATAATATACTGAGAGTGTGAGTCGACACCGCTGATGATCACCGTTTGATTAGTAACAGCACAGGTGTCGGTCTTCGGCTGCGATACTCCATGGAGACCAAATTCCGCGCTGCATTGACCTCTGGACACATTCCTGGGACGTCCTGCTTTAATTACTGGTGTCCATTGTCTGCTTGCCCGGACGAGTCTGCGCAGACGGCGCTGCTCGCGATCATTCAGCACCTGTGGGCGGCCACTGCCTTGTCCCTGATGATTCGTAATGTCTCCAATGCGATACTCACGGTCCACCCTTGACACTGTGGAACTATTAAAATTCAATGTCTGGACGACTTCCGAAATCGCATACCATATTCATCTAGCACAAAATATCATCCAGTGCTCAAACGAAGATAATTCCCTTCAGGTTTCCATCACAAGTGTACACGACATTTCACTGCATTCACAGAAATGCAACTGACCTAACTGCATCTGTTTCGCACCGTTCGACCGGTTTGTCGCGATGTTATAGCGCCGTCAACTAGTTCCCTCCCACTATCCCATAACTTTTGGTACTTCAGTGTAGTAGGGACACTGAACTGAAGTATATATATGAGTAAATGTGTCGTTTTTCCTTTATGCAACATTGAACCTCAGTACAGTGTACAAGTTTAACTAGCAGTGTATTCATGAAGATTACGATAGACACTCAGTTTTATGGTGGGAAATAAAAAATACCAAAATTCCCATTTATATTTTACCTCCCACTGGGAATTTTTTCGATTCACATCACTAGTCACAGTGTAGCTGGGTCTGGAGGGATTATATTACTCTTTCGCAAGCTTTTATTTCAATTACTCCACTGTCGTTGTTACCGAAAATTAGAATTATTACTTGTTATGTATATTATTTTCAAAAAAATTGTAACTACGAAATATATTTTTATTTCAACTTCATTGTGCGTCGTTGATTTTATATGGTGTGAGTGATTTAATGCGCCCATTTTGACTGACCTTTTCAATTTTTAGCATAGAAAATTTAGAGTTGATGTAAACAATTTTGTATTTGTAGAAATATATTTAGATTGTCTGTAGTTTGTGACTAAATCAGCGGTGTTGCTAGACAAATTGTCTCTGGGGGCCTCTCATATTTTCTTAACGGGAGCACCTCTACAAATACAAAACAGTACCACATACTTCGTGTTTATCCGGAATATTTGAACGTTCATTCAACAAAGGTTTAGTGCCTAGTGCATCTGAAATCACCCAGCTTGGTTGCTCGACCCCTTTCAAAAATGAAAACTAATATTTATGTCTCTTACGAAGAGTTCAAAACCGATATTCTCTTATTTTCATAGCAAACGATTGATTAATGGCGTCCATTTTTGTATGGGGGCACATACAAAAATTTGTGTTAGTAGATTTTTACGGAAAATGTAATATCTGCAAACTGGTTTATCATAGGATATTCAAACGAAAAACATTATTTTCAATAACATCTGCTTGACAATTTTAGTGCTCTGCATGAAAAAAAAAACAAAAAAAAAAACGTAATCGAACTAGTCAAAATGGTTCGCCCGGAAGGGATTGAATATTAAGGTTGATTTATTGTATACTATTACACGTTATAGTATATTGAATGTATACAGAATATGAAGGGCTATTTTAAATTCTTCCTTACTATTTTATGATTTTTTGAAAATCCAAAAATTCGCATTTTATGCATATTGGAGGCCCAATATCTTTGGCGGGACAAAATATAAAATGTAATTTTTTCACACGTTATACATTTATGCCAGGAGAAACTACAGTAGAATTTTCAACTTCGATATTTGAGTTTGAAAGGAGTTACATATATACAAATTAGTGATAAATAATGCTCGTGCGTGCTTTAGTGAGTTGTATAAAGAATCGCCCTGGAAAGAAATATTCTGTATTGCCATTCGAATTTCGATTTTACTACTGTATTGGTAATTGAAATGCTTAAGTATTAATAGGTGCAGACAATTGTATAAGCGCTTCATTCACATATATAGAAATGTGACAATGTTTTGCCAAAGGTTTGGTTGCATAATGGAATGAGAAAAGACAGAGTGGAAATGCGGACTAGCCATATTGCCAACGGAACACTGGATATACATATATAAAATAAGCTCTCTTACAAGAATATTTCAGGATCTGCTTTACGTATTCACATCTTTCTTGGGTATTCTGGAGGTAATATAACATTTTCCAAAGTACGTATGAGCATTTTTGCATGAACTCCACCCCAAAATTGCAAATTTGCAACTTTTTTAAAACTAAAATATCAAAGTTGAAATTTCTACCTTAGTTTCTCCTGGCATAAGTGCCTAATGTGTAAAAAGTATAGACTTCCGTCTGGTCTCCCACCAGAGATAAAAACTCCAATATTCCTACAATAGCGTGCACGAGCATTAATCATCCCGCAATTTGGAACAAATTTTATAGTTACCTTCAAATTCAAATATCAGGTTTCAATTTTTTACCGTAGTTTCTATTAAGAAAAGTGTAAAACGTGTGAAAGAAATCAGATTTTTATACTTTTTACCACCAGAGATATTGGGCCTTCAATGTGAACAAAATACGAATTTTTGGAATTTTAAAAATTCGTAAAAAAAGAAATTAAGGAAGTGTACATCAACCTTCAACACACTTTGACATGTTCATAAATACACAAAAAAATCAACTTTGATATTCAGTCTCTTCCGGGCGAAAAGGCGTCTTGAAAACTGGAGTAGTTTCTATTTCAACAATTACATTTGGATACCAATTTGAACATTTCGATTACGTTGTAGGTTTTTTTTTCATGGAGAGGACTAAAATTATCAAGCGGATTTTCAAGAAAAAAAAAATGGCTTTTGTTTGAATATCCTATGATAAACCAGTCCACATTTACTACAGAATATTTCTCGTAAACATCTTCTAACACAAATTTTGGCATGCGGCGCCGGATTAAAAAAATATCTGCCATTAATTAATATATTGGTATAAAAATAAAATAATATTTTGAACTCTTCTTATATAACGGATATAAATATTAAAAAAAAAATAAAGAGATTGAGCAGCCAAGCAGGACGATTTCACATGGACTTCCCCACAAGTATCGTGTACAAAGTGCCTGAAATTTTGTATATCTACTGTATTATCCCAATTTTCGTGTGGGGGGCACGGCTCCCCTGATCCCCCTTTGGCTACACTCCTGTATTAAATATTAAAATAGTACATGGTTAAACAAGTAATATATTATAAATTAAATTATAAAATATTAACACATTTTACTTGTAAATATATTATATTAAAATTGTTTATTGAAGAGTCTAAGAATATTTTGTTTTATTTCAGAAATTCGCAAACGCAGCCTAAAGAAATGGGAGAAAAACCAGGCACAAAGCTCTTCCATATGCCGTGAGTCGCATGATCGAGAATCAAGATGCTCGTCAGTACTTTCCAAGGAATTCACAAACCAGACTCATCCCAGGAACGACGATAAAATTTCCATTTCCGACATAAACTTTGATAAAAAATATGATTTTATAGTTGTGGGGGCTGGAAGTGCTGGATCCGTCGTCGCCAATAGACTTACAGAGAATCCACATTGGACAGTGCTGTTACTAGAAGCAGGTGGAGAAGAACCTCAGAAAGCTGAAGTTCCCGCATACCAGAATTCTTTACCAGAATCACACATTGACTGGAAATACAGAACTGAGCCTCAGAACAGTGCTTGCTTGTCATACGAAAATCAAACCTGTCCATGGCCAAGTGGAAAAGTGTTGGGAGGAAGCAGCACAATCAACAGCATGATCTACACCCGTGGAAACCGAAGGGACTACGACGAGTGGGCGGCTGCAGGAAATCCCGGTTGGAGCTATCATGATGTTCTCCCATACTTCAAGAAGTCTGAAGATAATAGAGAATATGCCAACTCTTCCTACCATGGAAGAGGAGGGTATCTTCCAGTTCAGCGTTTCGAATACATTGACTGTAATTCTGCTGCATTTGTAGAAGCATTTGAAGAACTAGGTGTTCCCAACAGAGACATTAACGGAGAAAATCAACATGGGGTTATGCTAGGACAATTCACTTCCCGTAATGGTCAACGATATAGTACAAATAAAGCTTTCCTTGAACCCATAAGAAAGAGACGAAACCTCAGTATATCAAAGAATGCTTTTGTCACTAAAATACTTATTGACGAAAGGAATAAAAAGGCTCTCGGAGTACAATATCAGAAGGATGGACAATCGCATACTGTGTACACGAGAAAGGAGGTTATATTATCTGCTGGTGGAGTAAATTCACCACAAATTCTAATGCTTTCAGGTATCGGTCCCGAAGAACATTTAAAACAATTTGAAATACCAGTGATGCGAAATCTTAAAGTGGGAGATAACTTGCGTAACCATGCTAGTATTGCTACTGGTGTTATCTACGCTCTGGACACCACTGCGACGTATCCAGTGTCACCAGAGCTGAGAAGATGTGACTCTATAAATTATGAAATTAACCGCAAAGGACCATTGACATCTTCTACCGTAGGTACTACTGTGGCATTCACAAACACGCCATTTTCGAAGCATCCTGACTATCCCGATGTAGAATTTGTATTAGCTCCCCATCTCGATAAATATGGAAATAATTCCATTCCAACAGACGACACAGTTCCGTTACCATATTACAATAAAATTCACATTGGAACAGTTCCCCTTCAACCTCGTAGTGTAGGTTATATACGTCTGAGATCAGCAAATCCATGGGACCATCCTTTGATTTTCCCCAACTTCTTTCACGATGCATACGATTTGGAGATCATGTTAGAAGGAATTAAAATAGCTCTTCTACTCGATAATACTACAGCTCTAAAAAATATTGGAGCCAGATTAGTAACTGAACCGTTACCTGAGTGTAAGAACTTTACGTTTGGTACTCGAGAATATTTCACGTGCATTGTTCAGCGTTATACATTTGCAACGAACCATTATACTGGTACTTGCAAAATGGGTCTCTCCAGCGATAAGACAGCTGTGGTTGATCATAAGCTGAGAGTTCATGGCATTAGAAATTTACGTGTAATAGATACATCTGTCATTCCGCACCTCCTTAATGGACATACAAACGCTCCTGCGATTATGATAGGAGAAAAAGGGTCAGATATCATAAAAGCAGACTGGTCTCCAATACTAGACTGAAATATATTCAAACTGATCAATATACTTCGAAAAACAGCTTTCTGAAAGTTAAAAAAAAAAAATCGTCCCGAGGAAAGCATATTGGTAACTGCTCAGTGTCACGTTTTAATTTAAAGATAACAGAATTTTCATTGAAAAGATTCTTTCTGAAGTGTTGAAACGTATCTTGGAGTGGTTGCTACTTTCGAAATGGGTTCACAAATTTCAAAAGAGCAAATTTATATTTAGTCGCTAAATACATACATTCAACAACATTGACATTTGTTTTAGACGCTATAGATATATTCCTTCACGATATTCAAATTTGTTTCAGAAACTATACGGAGACACACTCCTGTTGGTATTCAATACAAGGGGTTAGCAAGTTTCTCAAGAACTAATTTTAGCTGGTTTATCTGATGTTAGATTCCGCAAAGAATTAGTAAGCGTAGAGACACAAATTAAAAAAAAAAACGTTGCGTATTTTCTGTTTGGTTTGCATTGCTCGCTTCTTTCAATAAAGAAGTAAATTCTGTACCTCGAAGGTAAACTACACCTTGTCATTTTCTTGGAAAACCTGACCTCTTGTACATTTGGGCTTGTTCTTCCTGGAGGTATACATAACTATGCCATTATTTATTTTATAGAAGAATTGACGACTGAAAACTCAACACTATGTGAAGAAAAAAAGTGAAAGCGCGTGTTCAAATCAACAAATCTATGAACTGAGCTTTAGTTTTGGAAAAAAGAAGCATAGTGTAGTTTACCTCCGGGGTACAGAATTGTATCCTCTCTCAATATATTTTGACGTGAATTAAATTAACCCTGTATAATGATTTATTAGTCCACATATTAAAACTTAAGCTACTTGTTGTGTGTGGTTTACATACGATATGTTTCTAAACTATTTACTTCATGTGACGGAGGAAGAATGCTACAGAAAGATTCTATTTAATACCGAAACATATCAAAATTAAAAGTCTTGGATTCAATTATCAATTTCATTTACACCTTAATACAGAAAATTAAGTCAGATAATTTCTATTAATCCAGTGGCGGCTCGTGACCAAAAGTTTACGGGTGGATCATAAAATTAATTTTAGATGGAAGACATTTCGAAATATTTATACAAGGCTATGTGTTCATTTATACTTTTTCGTCGTTTATAACAATTATTCATGGTTTCATATATTGATGTATATTCTAGAGATTAAAATAACAACACTGTAATCGTAAATTATAATCCCTGAGTTTCAAACTACAAAAGCATTTCGTTATATATATTATGTTTTATTCATCTCCACAATCAACTACGTTATTTTTTGAATTTGTTTTTCTATGCCCCTTTGACGCCTTTTGATTCAGGCTAGTGTAGGATGGATAAAGAATAGGGAAGACACTGGCAAGAGTCTTATTTAAGGTACCATGTCGGCAATCGCCTAATGAAACTCAGGAAATTCCTAAAAAATCTCAGTGTGGATGGTCGGCCGTGGAGTTCGAACCTGCGTACTCCACAGATAATAAAAATGAGCTAATTTGCATACTGATTATATAGATCGTAATTACAAACCCACATTATTTTTTTAACATAAAAATATAAACATGACCACTTCTAGCACTCTATAGTCTTAATAGGAAACAAGTACCGGTAAGTTTTGGAACCAGAAATGGTAAGAATAGTTCTTCCCGCTTAGACATGTACAACGTTTCTGCGAGAAAGAATTAAAGCACCATTACATTCTTCAAGTACTGTATTTTACCAATGCAACCAGTGTTCCGTTAAAAAACAATATTCGGAGACCGGTAACATTGATTTAATATTTATGAAGAAGTTAATAAATACTACGATGATGGCTATTGATGTTAGTCTGTGCCAAAGTTGCCTAAAGAGCTGGAACAGAAATCAAATTCAAGTGAATATTGATGAGCAATACGCACTTTATTGTCGTTTAACCGATCCTGAAACTTGTCCAATTTGAATATTCAAAATACATTTAAAGATACATTAGGTTTTAAAAGAACAACTCGACTGTATTCACAGTACACTCTCTATCTTAGCGTTAGTCCACTTAGAGTTTTAAAGGCCGGAAAAAAAACTGAAATTTTCGAAAAAAAAAACAGGATTTTTTTTTTACCCACGAGGCAAAAAATCCCAGGTTTTATTGACGAAATGTTTTTTTTTCCCCCCCCTTTCATTACCAAATTCACTACTTAACACACCTAATGCATTTGTTGTTTAGGTTTAGTACAATTAAATGTTCTTACGTTTAAAAATGTACAAAAAACCTTCAATTAACATTAGGAATGCAATATATCTCATTCGCAACCTTGTACGTGAGAGAAATGTTCTGTTCACGTTTGGTCCTTAGGCATCTTTGGTTCAAACCGAGAAAACTTACATCATGCTTCAAAACTTTGGCAGAGGCAGTGCCATTGCGGATTTTTTTTCTAAATATATGTTCTGAACATCAATTAACATTTTAACTAATTCATTAATCATAAAATGTTGTCAGGAACCCCGTAATAGTAGAAAAAAAAACGTTCTTTTCCAAAGTAGCACGAGAAATTGAGAGAATTTTTTTCCCCCTGTTTTCTTCGGCTTTTTTAAAACACTAAGTCCACTAGCTTTTTTTTTTTTTTTTTAATTTGGGACGTTCTGTTACCGGGCTTGTAAACTATCCCCTTGACAACGCCGTCCTTCCGTTGTACAACCGAGGATATATTTTCTGTTGTTTCACTTAAAACTGCACGTTTCTTCTTTGGTGACCCATACAAAGATTAAAAAAAAAAATCTAACTGTCATTGCCTTCAGCACCTCTGAAAAATATTACGAAAAACATGACTAAAGATAGGAAACTATTTTTAAAAGTATTTCAGCTTTTTTTTTTTTTTGACAAATTACTTTTAAATAGCACAAGAGGACGGAAACGCTAGATCAAAAAGTTGATTTTATCTGTGATCACTAGAGGCCAGGCTATTAAGAAACTTACTTGCACTAGAGTAAAAACGATTTCTTATGTATTCTGGCATGCTTTAACATGTAATTAAAGTGTTTATTTTGTTTCTGTATATAGTCTGATTAGTTAATTACATTTTAAACTCATGAACAACAATAGAAGACAAACATCTTGATTCCTGCAGCGTTATGCTTTCATTTTTCCAAGTAATTTTGTATGGTTTTCCCGTTTGCACAATTACTTTTAAGAGGGTGATTACTCATATTGTCCCAAAGAGTAAATACGAAGCGGTTTAGACGCAGGTGTAAAATGGATGTAATTACTATTGTAACAGTCTGAAAATAAATAAATAAAAAAAAAAACCCTGTGATGAGAAATATAATTACTAAGATAATAATCATATTTATTATAATTATAATTCCATTGTTTAAAATATATGGTAGTTAACATGCATATGTGTGCATAAGGTGATGTTACTGTATTTGTCTATGCCAGGGTTTCTCAGCGTAGGGGTCGCGGGTTGTGTGCAAGGGGGTCGTGATAGGAGGTGAAAAAATTAATTTTACTAGAGTTTTGTAAGTGAAAACTAATAAGTTTCAAAGGTATTTTAACAAATAAGGTATTTTATCTTGCTTGCTGTTTTTGTAATTACTGAAGATAATGTAATTCGTTGAATACTTTTTGGATAATATATATATTCAGCCGTTTTCTATCCACTGCTGGATGAAGGGCTTCCCCTTTTCTTTCCACATATCTCGGTCTGCTGCTATCCTCATCCATGTAGCTCCTGGAAAACGCTTGATTTCATCTACCCAACGTGCATTTGGATGTCGTCTCAGTCGTTTTTTTTCTCTAGGAATCCAATGACGTACATTTGTTGTCCATCTTCCACCTGTTCGTCTAGCTATGTGACCGGTCCATCTCAAGTCATCTTCTTCCCAGTTTTGATTACATCCTCTACCTTTGTGTGCGAATCCATTAATTTGTCTTCCTGTCCCTTCTAGTTATTCCTAGCATGCATCTCTCCATTGCTCTTTGTGCGACTCTTAATCTTTGAGTTGTTTGCGTATTCAATGTCCAAGTTTTACAGCCGTACATCATCATAGGTAAGACACATTGGTTATAAATTTTACGCTTTAGACACATTGGAAGTTTGCTTTTGAAAATAAAGTGTAGTCTTCCAAACGAACTCCACGCCATTTTACATCTTCTATTTATTTCATCAGTCAACTTGGCATTCGATGGTTTGAGCTGTCCCATGTAAACATACCCATCAAGTATTGTCTCTCCGCTAATCTTTATTTTCTTCTTTGAAGCATGTTGATTGTACAGTGCTTTAGTTTTACTTAAGTTCATTTTAAGGCCTATTTTCGAACTCTCGTTACTCAGTTCTCCCATTCTTGTTTGTAGTTCTTCTGCACTCGAAGCAAACAGGACTATATCATCAGCGAATCGTAGGTGATGAAGATATTTGCCATTAATTTTTGTTCCCGCTTCATCCCAGTTTAAATTTTGGAACACTCTCTACAGGACAGCTCAAAACAGTTTTGGAGAAATTGAATCTCCTTGCCTTACCCCTTTTCCAACTTTAAATTTTTCACTTTCTTGATGCAGTCTAATGACAGATGTGGCAGTGGAGTAAATGTCTCGCAGTAACTTGATGTATGCACTTTCGATGCCTTGATGATCAAGTGATTTAAGTACTGCAGACAAGGATACCGATTCGAAAGTTTTTTCATAATCTATGAATCCCAAACATAGTGGAAGTTCATATTCATTAGTCCTTTCCATAACTTCATTCAATGCTTGTATGTGGTCCATTGTGCTAAATCCACGACGAAATTCGGCTTGTTCCCTTCCCTGATTTAAATCCACGTCTCGTTCAATATGATTCAAAATAACTTCGGTGAACATTTTGTATCGAACTGACAGTAAACTAATTGGTCTGTAGTTTTCTACGCGTTCTTTGTCCCCTTTCTTGTACAATAAAATAATAGCATTATTCAAACTTGACGGTATTTCTTTCTTCGTCAGGCACGTTCAGACTAATTTTGCAGGTTCCTCTTTCATCTTTTCACCTCCCCATTTAAATATTTCTGCTGTGAGTCCATCTTCTCCTGGCGACTTTCCGTTCTTCATCCCTCGAAGTACTTTATCCACTTCTTCTTTCATTACATCTGGGATATCTACATCATTTTCTTGTGAGTCTTCATTTCCTAGTTCTTCTTCGGAGTAGTACAATTCTCTGTAGAAATTTTCCAATATGTTTATAATTTCTTCCTTATTTCGTGTTACGGTCCCGTCTGGTCTCTTAACAGCAATTATTTGCTTTTTCCCTATCATGAGCTGCTGTTTCGTCTTCTTCAGGCTCTTGTTCTCCTCGATTGTATTTCTAACAAGATTTTTGTTATATCTTCGTACATCCTCTCTTATTTTCTTCCTTATGGTTTTATTTAGTTCTATGTACTCAATACTCTTTTTACAGTTTTCCTCTTCTTTCATTTCCCTTCTTTTTTAAATCAAGAGTTTAGTTTCTTCTGAGATTTTGCTCTCTTTTTTTCTTTTTCTTATTATCTCAGTTAGCACTTATTTTTTCTACTGTTGATGTCTTCTTCTTCCTCTACCTCTTCCAAGGCGCTGCTCGAATGTCTGTCTGTGTTTCTCTAGATTTTCCAGATCTAAGAGTGGCGGTTTTCCTCTGACAGGCTTATTTCTCTCAAGTCTAGTGTTTACTATAGTTTCAGCTTACATCTCACTATCCTATGATTACTTGAAATTTTAATAGCTTCAAAGCAAATATTACACAAAATTAAAAAAAATATTAAAATGTTACCAAAATTGCTCAAGTTTAAGGTTAGTGCGAAATCTGAAAATGTTTTAATTTAACCAGTTTGAAACGTTCAGTTCAATTTTCCTGACACGCATTATGAAGTCATCTTTTTCAAGTGATTAACTGTTTCATGCCTTTGTTTTAATATTCTTCATCGAAGATAAAGCTTTGCTATAGGACACCCAACATACAAACAAGTACATTAAAAGGTGTATTTTTATTAAGTCATAATAAAAGGAGGGAGTTCATCTTAATAGCTAAGAAAGATTGCGTACACATGTTTGTCTTATCTTTTTTTATTCTATAGGACACAAATTCTCCTCCAACTAAAGTGAGATTTATTAAAAGGTACAGAACCAAATATTTTTTGTGGCATCAAACACTATGGGTGATAGCGTATCGGACCATGTACTCCTTCAGACGGAGAGAGAAGCGTAAATTTGTTGGATATACAGATACAATTACAATACGTCTTTATATGCTGTCTTTTGAGAATTTAACAGAATATTAGCACTTCATTTTAGCGAGATATTTCCAATATTTGATTAACGGCTGTGATTTTATCCTTCCTTTCACATTGCCAATTAACCACCAAAACAACGAATAGAGTTATCGGGATAAAATAAAAATGGTAGATGCATTAGCAAGGAATGATACTATAGAAGACTTGACGGTGAAACAATTATATACTTAAGTGTTAGGGTGCCATCGTACAGGAGATATTACAATTAAACTAGAACAACATTTTCTAATAATAGACTTATAAAAATAACAAAGAGCGCTATGGTACATCCTCGTACATGTTGTATATTTAAACGCTGAAAAATGACAGAAACTAATTAATCAAGAGATGGCTTTCTGTAAAAAAATGTAACCAAACAGATAATTTGAGTCATGGACTACAACGGTATACAGAGAGCAGAGCGATTTGACAAACGTATGCTACTCTGGTGCTATGGTGCTACTCTGTATGCTACTTTATTGTGTATTGGACATTTTTGGTAACTTTGGATTTCGGTCTGTCACGTTTAATAAGTGCCACACAAACATCCATGCCCAAGGCGGGATTAGAACCTGGGATCTTGGAGAAGCTGGCCAACGCTTCAGACCACACGACTGCCTCTATCGGTTCAGCATCGAAAAGGAACAAAATTCACACAAGTACAAAGAACTTGGAAATGGAATTTTCACATGTGTATGTGGTATAGATATGTGTGGGTATGTTTGTTTGTTTGTTGAAGCCTTTAGGATGCTATTTAATTTAAAAGTGAAACGAAACTGCTTATTATAAAGAAGAAAATTACTTTTGAGAGTCGCAGAATGAAAAAGGTTCAGAAACACTGGTCTATATGATGACATATTTCAGAAGTTTCTATTGACATTAATGTACTGAAAGTTAGGACAAAATCTGTACGGTTTGGGAGACCAATTTCCGGCAAAACCAAGAGTGATTATTTGGCTATCTGAGTACATACTGTTTTGTGCAGGGATGGCTAGATAGATCCGGATATCGGATATCCGTATCCGAGTTTCTGATATCCGGATCTTCTTATCCGGTTCCAGGTTTCGGATATTCGAAACTAGGATAGCTGGGACATGAACAGATCATCGTACACACACAAAAATGTTTTAATAAAAAATGACTGCGTGCATTTAATCACACCCGTTTTTAGTAAAAAAAATGAGTAAATATCTTGTTGTAATTGACTACTTGCATATAGATTCGCCTAATCAAATTTGAAAAATGGTTCCAGTCACAGGTTTGTAGGCTCCATATTTTCTTTAATTGATGCGGCTTGACATTTCAAGCAAACAAAAACTTGCGTTCTATCTGAAAGACAGATTCTTTTATTGTGTCACTAATCTAAGATAACCTACGAAAAATGCAAGAAAGCAATTATTAATAATAAATATGAAGAGATAGTAATACCTTTTGAAAAAAATAAAAATACTCGCATCCGCCGAGATTTGAACCCGAGTCCTTTCACGCAACAAGCTGACGCCTTAACCAATTACCCACGGCAGCAGTTTCGAAATAAAGATTTCCAAGTTGTTGTATTTACAGTACACATGTGTTACCTAAAAATGCTACGAAATGTCATTCGCGCGTGCAGTGCTGGAGTCCCAGAATTTTCACAGTGCTAAGTTTATTATATGAATCTTTAAACAGAGATCATGTTTCCATTAAATAAAGGGTGTTGCATTGAGGGAATGAGAAACAAGAATGTTGCGACTTTTGCACAATTACAAAGCATCTATATTTGTTCAAATTTAGTTACAATTCTTTATGTCGAATTGTCAACTGTGAAGCCAAGGGATACAAGTGACTTTAATGAATAAAAACGTTCAAGGCAATCTTCGTATGCCAGAAGCCGAAATATGTTAACGTTCCAGGTTTCTTTGCATAAAATGGCAGTTTTCTCTAACACATATATTTCGGGTTATACCGTATATAAAAGATTACGTCTTACTTCTTTCTGTTCGTCATCTCTCACTTGTAACCTTGGTCTGTAGTAGACACATAAGTCTTACTTGATCCACCTTTTATAAATCTATTCAGTACAGTATGCTGGGACTTACTCCATATATCGAAAAGTCAAACTTCTACCTTGCTTTTGAAAACATAAGGCAAATCTCATATTACTCAAGAAATGCACACAAAATATCTGCTCGAATTGACTGTATACATTATGCACATTTCTACAAAAGTATTATTGTAGTGGAAAATAGCAATAATATACTGATCCACGTCCTGTAGTTATATCCTTTTCCTCTTCTCAACACTTTTACCGATCAAGTGGAACCAAAAGTATTTGATCGTAGTAATATCACCGGAACAGGCAAATAAATTAAATAAATGAACGAAACGAAAGTAAATGGTATACGCATCTCAGCGGAAGGTGTACACTAATGTGTAAGATTAATCAGAGGGTATACGGCGTAACTCGCTGACAGTATCGAGTTTAATAGCTGATTTAACAACATATTTGTTATGGTCTGTGTAGCTAGGTGGTCAGCGTGTGAGACTCTCATTCTCAAAGTTCTTGGTTTGATTCCCAGCCGAGATTTCAAATTATTTTCTTCAAGGAATGAAGAGCTGTAAATGATGTTCGCAACTGCTACTGAAAGAGATTTATTACATAAAGGGAATAAAACACAAGACAGAGAGAAAATGTACAGGGGGAGAGACGAAGACTGTGTATTCATAAGTGTCAAAACTTCATTTATTTCCATGTCTTGTGCCATTTTTCTTTCCCTCTTTCCTTGTTTTCTCCTCTCGTTTTTCGCTCCCCGTCTTCTTCAATTTTTTGTTCCTTTCCATCCCTCTCTCCCTCTGTCCCTCTCTGTGTGTGTGTTTCAACAAGACAAGAATTTGATTTCTGCCTACCTATCTCGTGGTTCTCTAAATGATGCTGAACGAATCAATTATTTCTTCCTCCAAATGGAGGAATATCCTGCCATGCCATGTTTTAGCTCACGTTTGTACTCTCATGTTGATTGTCTAACTATTAGGCGTACAGTGAAACAATTCTCTTGAAGAAAAGTACTATTATTTCTTATAAATTCAACCTCCATTCACTTTTGTAAGTGACTGTACCTACTTATGGGATTTTCCTGAAAAACCATCATTTTCAATTATATCTGGTAGTTCTTTCTCTATAGTTGATGGAGACCAAGATTCAATTTAATAAAATACGTACAAAAACTAAAATTTCTGAAAGAGCTAAGAAATTATGTATTGTTAACATTTTATTAGAGGGTTTAGTAGGTAGGTGCGCGTGTATGTATGAATATACTTTTTCTTCCCCGCCCCTTAAAGTTTCCTAATTCTCCCCATCCTGTAAAAAAGTTATTTTTAAAACGAATATTTTATGACACGAAGAAATATAAAAAGTAATCAAGTGAAACTATTCAACTTTCACAGTGTAAGAGCTGAGAGGGTCCTTTCTTTAACCTCAGTTTTCATTTTGCCATATTTCGGAAACCGCGAGGGCGTAAACAATTTAATTTACGTCATAAATGGATAAAAACGAACGACTGAAACCGATTTTTTGAAGTTTCTTGGTGTATGTGACGATTAGTAACCTCAACAGAAACACATTAAGCGTGTCCAGTTTTATGATGGTAATATTGATGCTTATAGATGGCACGCAGAAGAATTAGTAAAGGAAGGACGTGTGTTGCCCAAAGTTTCTGACTAGACAAACTTGAGTCAGAGAAAAGAAATTAAGATTTTTGTTTCTGAAGAAACTGCAATAAGTTCAGTTTATTTTATAAACATTGGCTCATTGCGTACTAACATTTTCCCCATTTCTTTCTGTAGATTTAGCGACCTTATTAAACAATAATTATGTGCAAGTTTAAAGCAACCGAAGTTGTTTCCATATTTTACATTAATTTAATTTTTGTTGTAGAAGGTTTGGTGATGCTGTACTTAAACGAGTGTGGTGTCTAAACTTTCTTGTTCATAATCTGTGAAATGTGCAGAACATTATTAATCGCAATGTGTATCAGTCAGTGTTACACTTCATTCTAACCTGTAAATGATAGCGATAGTGAACAGCACATATAGTAGCACTACACGTGTAAAAATAGTATTAATGCAAATTTGCGAAACCAAATAGTTGCACTGTTTAGTGCTATTAGACCCATATTCACGGCAGATTCATAAAAATATATTTAAATCATTCAAATTGCTATGCAACTTGCTCCAATGTTGCCAACTAGTCAACATTTTAGGCTTAGAAAATATTCCATTAGCCACTATTGTAACAAGAATCTGAGAGCACACTATTGTAAATCATTCATAGTGGGAAGCTAAATTATTTGCGGAAAAAGGAACAAGTGACTGTGTTCGTGACGTACCGGTCGAGTAACAATGCCCACCACTTGTTCCTGCAACAGCGCACACACTTAACGCAGTCAAGTTCAACTGTGCGCTGTTTAAAATTATCGTATTGCTACCCTACAGGATTGTGATCAAGGTAGCCATTATTTCCTACTTTTCCTTGTTGTTGTGGAAAGCCCAGACAGCAGCAGAAAATTAAAGGAGAGTAGGTATCACTGTATGATCAGAATAGTTATGCGGTGTGTTATAGGACACACAATATACAAACAAGTACGTTAAAAGGTGTATTTTTTATTGTCATTATAAAAGGATCATCTTAGTAACTAAGAAAGATTGCGTACACATGTTTGTCTTATCTTTTTTATTCTATAGGACACAAATTCTCCTCCAACTAAAGTGATTTATTAAAAGGTACAGAACCAAATATTTTTGTAGCATCAAACACTATGGGTGATAGCGTGCCGGACCATGCTCCTTGAGACGGAGAGAGAAGCGCAAATTTGTTGGATATACAGATAGAATTGCAAGACGTCTTTGTATGCTGTCTTTTGAGAATTTAACAGAATATTAGCACTTCATTTTAGCGAGATATTTCCAATATTTGATTAACAGCTGTGATCTTAGCCTTCCTTTCACATTACCGATTAACCACCAAAACAACGAATAGAGTTATAGGATTATAATAGAAATGGCTTTCAGTAAAATGACTAATTAATCAAGAGATGGCTTTCTGTAAAAAATGCAACCTAACAGATAATTTGAGTCATGGACTACAACGATATATTGACAGAAGGGCGATATGGCAACTGTCTGCTACTCTGGTAGCTTGAATTTGTAGAAGTTCAAGCAGTATGACTGTTTTCCGAATTTTCAGTTTTACTTAATCCAAAACAAAGCGCAGTGATATGGATACAGGGCGTACAATAGAATTTATCTTGCATAAGGCTGATGACAAACATCTGACATTAGATTAAATATTGAGCATTTAATGAAACAGTACATGAACCTTGAAGGTATCCGAAACTGAATAACATATCGTAAGCAAACTAAAATAAACTAACAACTGACTCCATCAAAAAGGAAAAAACAAAAAAATTAACTAATAATAGTGTATAAAATCAAGATTAGTGAATATGAGTAAAAGTGAGCGAGTGTGTGACCGCTAGAAACCAGCGGTGCCCTGGTGGGTGCCTTGCTGCGGGAACCCGGCAGCAAGAGATGCTGAAGTTGTAGTGTGCGTGTGTGTGAGTGGTGACGGGAGGCCACATAAAATAAAAGATAAAAACAACAAACCGAGAAAATAAAAACCGAAACTAAATATGAGTGACCTGGAATCCGAGACACAAGCATTTTTAATAACATTAGCCATTAAATGTGTGTGTGATGTGAATTTGACTTGAGGAACAAGACTAACTGCGTGTGAGAAGGAGGAAGGGAACCAGGAATGGAAACACAGAACGGACCAGCAAAAACTTTGTGAGAAAATACCAGTAATACTTACGTTACAGTTCAGCTTCTTTTCCCTCCCCCCTTTTTCTTATTCTTGCAGAAAAAGAAGAAGAAGCCATCTTGAGTCGACGTCTATGTTGTGCTGTCCTTGTGTGTGTGTTGTTCTATATGTTAAATGTTTTTTCGTTTAAATAGCAAATAAAAGATAATGGTAGGGCATCCCCCTCAAGAAAAGTTCCAAAATTAGGAACAAAAAGCAGGAGAATATTCTCGACACCTGGTCCAAAGTCCGTCCCGCACCACCCGAAGTCAAAACTGAAGGAACCAAGGAGCTTCTCGGACTGTCGGAACACCGGCAATCCGAAGATCTCTAAGGAATGGCTACCCCAAAACGGGAAGAGCGAACAACTGCTTGTGCTGTACACTCTTGAAAGTGCACAGCCCATTTTGTGGATAGAATGCATAGAAACAGGGGCAGATGGTGGGTCCCCAAAATGAAAAAAAAAAAAAAAATCAAAACCTTGGAGGTAATTATAGGAAAATATATTTTGCCAATATTTTAAAGCCAATATATGAGTTGTATCCAGGGGTTGCATTCTTGAGGTAATCATCACTGTTTTGTTAACCTTGCAATAACATTGCTGATATGGTACACGCGGGCATATAAATGATCTTAAATTGTACCTCTAACTTGAAGAGGCATGATTTGATGAATCACTTATTTTGTGGTTTAAGTTTGAAATCATAGAAAGTTTTGTATATCTTTATGTGATACAAATGTAATAGTTTGAAATGAACTAATAAATAAAAAGTAAGAAAAGAAGTGGTTGAATTATCGGAAAGCTGAACCGGAGACTAGTTGGTGGCCCTATACTTCTCGACTATTCTTGCCGTCATATCCACCTTGTTAGGACATGGTCGGCATTTTAATCAGCCCGACTAAATCCCAAACCCATAGTCGGGACAAGGGAGGCAAAAACTTTCCCACCCTTTTGCCAAGCATTTTCACAAAATGTACTGGTGTGATTGGTACACTGCAAGGATCAGTTTAAGCTAGTTAGATCACTCCTAGCTTCGTTCTTTAGGCCACTTTGACAACAGGATTTTTTGCCTAACACGTCCGTTTGGGGTCGGGTCGCCGGTGGCCCGCCTGTGATACCCCCAACGCCGGGGCGATGGTGACAAAAATTCGACCGTCGGGGTTGGGGCGCATTTTCTTCACTGGGCAGTGTTTAGTTGGTGAGTGCTAGAACAGTCAGACGTAATTTTGAAAGCATAAACATGATATGGCCCTATCCTAATATTACGTAGTTATTCTTATTTATATGTTAATTGAAGTTCCACGAGGAGGACACTAGATGTCATTACTTTTGCTAGTGTAAAGTTGAAGTGAGCAACTTTTTTGTATATGGAAAATTTGTTGGTTTTGTGATGTTATCAAATGCAGATGATTTTATTTCTTTAAAAGGTTATTTGTTTCAGAAAGAAAATTAAGTTTATAAGCAAGTTATTATCTTATAAACTAATATGTATATCAGATGTATAATCACATTATGAATGCATATAGCTGATGTCGGGAACAGCATCTAGAGGTAGAGGTGTAGAAGTTGCTATTATGTTTTTAATCCTCTGTTGAAATAAATATATAATTTGAATTGTCGCCTTTCGCTTGGCTTGTGATAGTTAGATGTAGTGGAGAGCTTGGCTTTGGTCCTTGAATGTCGCTGAAAAGCACTGACAGGATCATAGCTTGGTTTTCTATCTTCAGGTGTACGTCCCACTACGTGGAGTAGCTTTGGGGCACGCCTTAGCATTAGGTATTGTCTTCCCTACATCCAGGAACCAGAACATTGACCCTGATGAAGAATTTCATTAATCTACCGCACAGCGACAACGACGGAGCTAGCTACAAGGAGCAAATTATATAGATGTAACGCCATACTACAAGAAAGGAGACAGGAGTAACGTTACAAACACTTACCAGGCACTTTTCAAACCTTATCGTGCCATGTGACTTTGTGGTTAACAAACTGTTTGTGTAGTTGATAATGGGGGCCCTCCCGTTTACCCGCAATTTCTTCATTCCACTAATTCTCCCATCATCCATTCGTTTTGAGGCAAGAATGTCTACCAAATGAACTAACCCATACTTTGAAGCTATTTGTTATTGATCAGAAATTTGAGATCCTGAGTTATTACCTTTTAAGGTACAGACCTTCAAATATGTCGGCTAAAAGAATTAGCTTGAAAGTCTGTAACAATTAATTTCGTAAAATGTTAATAAGCATTACATGGGTCGCATTTTAAAATTTCAGTATTGTTCTTGATTTACTCAGTACTTTAAAAAGGTGCCAGGTATCTTAAGATGATGGCCCGTAAAATATTGCTTTAAATGAATGTGTATATTACAATTGGATTATTCGTGCTTATTCGAAGTTTGTATATACGTTTATTTTGGATTGGTTTTCTAGAACTGCTATGAACTCCAGCAAAGGAGAGTACCTTCAAAGAAAATCATTCATGGTGTTATAACATCATTCTCGTTTTTATTATAGATTTTTTACAAAGTTTGTTTTGTAGGTAAAAATGGGGGAATTTGTAATTACATAGACTAAAATGAATATGGCAATCAATCAGGAAATGTTACGATAGAATCCCTCCCAAGTATCCCTTATGAAATCCCCGTGAGTGCAAGAGACATCTTACATCAACACGATAATGCCCGTTCCCACACAAGTCTCCGAAGCCAGGAGATTATCGCTGAATTTGGTTAGATACTGATCAGGTTACATCCTGATTTGGCACTAGATGATTTTCATCTGCTTGGGACACTGAAGAATGTCCTGCGTGGGTGGGACGAGGTTTTAAGATGACGCGACCGTGGTTCGCGCAGTGCAAACATGATTACAAGAACAGGACACGAGCTAGTAGAAGGAAAGAAACCATGCTGTTGTCTCGCGCTGGCCCAAGGCCATACATGGTGATGGAGATTACGTAGAAAAATAACTTGCATAAAAGAAACATCCAGCTATACTGTGAGCGATTTTCAAACATTTTGAATAAACAGTTTCAGAGAAACAAAATACGGACATGGCTTTTTAAGCAACCGTAGTATTTATGGCTTTTAGACACTAGGCTCAGCATTAGTCACTTAGTGTTATTTTAAATAAATAATAAGGGTGACTAACTAAAATTTCTTTGGGTGTGCGCATATATATGAGGCTTTGTGTGAACGACAGTTAAGAGGTAAAAGGAATAATCGGAACGTAGGTCTTAGTCTGAATAGGAAGTATCTTCACGTAGCAACTCCTAAAAATTATTTCACAATACGATATTTTGTATCTTCTTATGTGATCGTTGTAGTGCTCCTTAACCTTCTTCTTCTTCTTCCAAACTCCTCGGCACAAGGAGATAGATGGAAACGGTAAATACATCTTTCTTTCCAGTCAATACAAGTATAATTATGTTAATTAGTAATAAAGTTAATAAGTAGTGAGAGTACTAAATAAAGTCTTTTCGCAACGGGAGCTACCATGTTTCCCGGATCAAGCGAACAAAAAAATAGTTAACATTCATGACTGGGTAATAAGAGTTGAAAAGGTCTAGTCAGGGTAAAATGTCAAATCTGGTAGAGTTGGGACGGATATGGGGCATAAGTTCGGAAGGAAAAGTGAGGGAGAGGGAAATTGTGTAGAATGAAAATGTATAAATGTAAGAAAGAAGTAATGTATATGTGTGAAGGGGAAAAAATGTGTAAATAGATGGTCGTGTAGTGTACGAATGTTTATCACACGGCTGGTCACACTCCCGCACTAGTCACTTCCGCAGACCCGCAGATCTTCGATGTGCACTCGCTGCAAGCCTTTTCCGCAACTCCACAGTCAACTACTTGACTGACCTAAACCTATTAATACTACCTGAAGTCGTTCATTTACCTGGCTAAGCTTCCGTTTTACAATAGACCGCTAAGCTTCTAGATAGAACGCAAAATATGACTTAGCCTCAACTTAGCGCTGGCTAGAAGCTTAGTGGTCCATTGTAAAACTGGGGGTAAATGTCTAAACATAGAACGATTGTGCGACTTATACCTCACGTATGGCTAATTTACTTATGATTTGAGTGCTTCATTAAATTCAAATCGCAATATCACAAAAGGATGTCAGGGCAGCTATTTCTTTTCGTGTTTACACAAACTTTTGCAGTTTTGCTCAAACTAATAGACCCTATCTATTTCGATATTCTTAATAAATCATGTACAGTATGGAACAAATAAATTACAGTACTTCCATTAACGATGTGCTCACACTATGAGAACGTATATAGTAACATAACATTACAAGGATGTAAAATACAAGGAAATTAATTACGAGAAGTTTTAATTTATTCAGTCTCCAGATCGTGGTTACATAAATTCAGTTGAAGGTGTTTTTCTCCTGATTTGATTTATCTCTTGTCATCTCCTCCTCTAGACAGCTACGATGTAGGGGTAGCGTACAACAGGCAGGGGGGCAGGATAACGATATGGGTAATAAACTGGGTTACCCACTATGTATGCGTACGTGGCCTCGTCAGTTTGCATATCAGTGTTCTCCGTCGGTAATTCTTCAGTACTTGCAACAAGTACAGCAGAAATGAGGAGAACAAACAAAGCCTGGAATGAAAAGAAGACAAATTAACAGTTTTAAAGTCAATATGGAATATCCTAAACTAGCTGGATGAAGGAAGAGTACATGGTAATATTATATTATCTCCAGGATATTCCTGAATATTCACGGTATATGCATAGAACATTTGAATGTACTTGATGAACAATGTGGGGAAGAAATTTTAGGGGGAGGTTAACTCGTGGGTATTTCGCTCAGAACAAAAAGCAGATCAAAACTGTCGTCAGTTGCTAGATGTTCTCCGCAATGTTCTTTCGTTGATAGAGTGCAAACTGAAAAAAAATAATAATCTCGGAACTCACGATCGTATTAACCTGCTTTTACACCTTTGATCGATATACCCCTTAATCGAAATAACCCCAGTCTACCTTATTCTAAGACTACTTTCAGGACTATTTGTTCAGAATATTCTAGGAATATTCCGGAAAATATAGCCTACACTATTATTTTATTATTCTCAGAAATATATGTTAGGTGTATCTTTATTTGACTGCAAATCTTCACACCAGTTCGTGTGATTGGTAAAAGTTCGTTCGTTAATTGAATCAAACAATTTGATTCCTTCTAGCGAAACTAACCGAAGAAAAAAAAATCTGCTTCAAACTATAAGATGGTCAGTTGCATCAGATTCGCATCATTAGCAATTATTTTTGTGTTTTAATCATGAATCAACAATTTCATTGTTCTAGTTTATTCAAAAAGAGAATTAGACTGGGGAATGTGGCCTAGTCCTATTATTAAAAGAATCTTTTTTTAGACCTAAAGAATAAAGTATTGGTTTGCAAATAAATAATTCTTTCTCGCTTGTCTGTTAAACTACGATCACCACCTCATCGGATTTTTTCCTCAAATTCTTACCATATTAATTTGCAAGTTACTATGATTCAAACTGTTAATATGACGGAATTTATATTATAAAAAAAGTTTATCGTACACGAAATGAGTCGAAATTGTGGAAAGACACGAAATTGTGGAAAGACATTTGTGTAACAAATGCTTAAAATGAACCCTCGCAAAGACATTATACACTCCCGACTTAGATTTAATTGCTTTTCTCAAACTTGTTGGAATCATAACTAAGACAATATAAGAAAAGATTTACAAAAGAATATAAAATAATGTAAAATAATATAAAATATTTTTTAACTTTATTTATTGCCTTTAGGCATCTAAGGCTCAGGCCGGGATAGGAGGGGGAAGGATGGGGAAGACGTCGTCCAGGCCCTAAGTTAAAGATATCAACCATGGTATTTGCCTGGTGTGACTGAGGAAAAATGCTAAAATCTCAGTCAGGATAGTTGACTTGCTGGGATTGAGCCCACGACCTCCCGAATGCTAAGTTAACGCCCTACAGCAGAGCCATGGTAGTATACATTATTGCAAAAGAATGTTACACTATGTAAAAGTACAAGAATATAAAAGAATGTAAATATATGTAGAATGTAGCTACAGAAGAATGAACAATAACTTAAAAGATGTAGAAAGACTATAGACATTGGCTTGGTTAAGAAATAAACTCGCTTGCTTTCTGTACAGACAAAGATTCAAGACACGTGAATGGACAATTAAACAAGTACTTCTGATCTCAATTTGCCGAAGAAAAGAACGTTGCATCCTTAGATTCCCACCAATTCATTTAGGACGTTAATTACAATACAATTAACCATTACAATATGTAAAAGAGAATGTATCCTTTTACAGCGCAACGTACACAAGAATCACCTAAGTACGTACCGTACCGAGCCATCGTAGATCAGTGGTAGAGCGTTGGCGTAGGATTCACAAGATCGTGGGTTCGATCCCAGCGACGGATTATCCTGACTGAGGTTTTTCAAGGGTTTTCCTCAGTCACACTAGGAAAATGCCTGCATAGCACCTTGAACATAGGCCCTGGTTGGCACCTTCTCAAATCCTTTCCTCTCCCCTATCCCCGTCTGAGCCTTAGACGCCTTAAGTGCATAAATAAAATTCAAGTACGTACCTTGAATTCGTTTCTCATGCTTTCCGTTTCTAATTATTTTGTTTTGAAATCTGAACCTGATTTAAACCTCTTGGATATTATCACTGAACGTATGTAACCGTAATTTAACTAACTTAATTTCTATATCAGCATTCTAAGATTATTTATAACTAATGAACTGATAATATAAATTTATGTTCTGGCAAATAAATAAGCATATTTTAAACATCCAGTGACTTATTGGTTTTGTAACTTGCAAAAGTCTTGGCATATTTCGTGTGGTGCATAAAAATTAACTCGAGAGGGTCTTATTAAAAGAATATCATTTATATCCCCTTTGTAACTAGATCACAAAATTGAGAATGTTAAATGATGCATATTATTTATAAGTCTATTAGAATAAAATGATACGATAAATAAGTCAATAATACTTACCAGAAATTTCATGTTGAAGAAGTTCTTTTTCTTGTAACTTCACAGAATTAGAAGTCAAAGTATGTCTCTGTCTCTAAAAGCTGTGATATATATACTAGTTTGTGCTATCTTAATTATGGTTTTTCCCCTCAAAATAAACACAGAACATGCCCAGTGTAAGTGCGCAGTATTTTGCCTTTTCATCATTCAGTTGTTTTGAAATCTAATTACGTCTTTAGGAAGAATCCAAATGGATGAAGCCATTTTTGAATGTAAATAAGATCATTAACACAGAGTTCATTATGTTCGATCTTTTAAATCTTATTTGTCTAAGTCTGAACTATAATGAATGAGATTATGTGTGTAGGTTTCCGAGCAGATTCGCCGCCAAATTCCACATCCTAAATGTCCTAATGTAAAGCAATTTCTCTATAATAGCATATTCTCAAGTTAAGTCATAGTTTCAAATTCTTAGACAACTATTCGTTTTGTTTGCAAATAATTGTGGTATATTATTATTTTTGCATTCAATTCTTCATTCAGAATATTTCCTTTATGTCACGAAACTAAATCAATCCGCCGCAGCTCAGTGGTAGCGTTGGTGTAGTACTCGGGAGGTCGCGGGTTCGATCCCAGCGGTCAACCATCCTGACTAAGGTTTTTCCAGGGATTTTCCTCAGTCACACCAGGTAAATGCCGGGATGTCACCTTCAATATAGGCCAGGGCTGATACCTTCCCGAATCCTTTCCCCTCCCCTATTCCGGCCTGAGCCTTAGATGCCTAAAGGCCATAAATAAAAGATCTAAATCAATTCTAATTCTAATCACAAATCTAACCTCACTATCGAATCAAGCACCTACTGTATAATAGGTGAAAGAAAAGAGCAAGTTGGGGATGAACCTAGAGGGCTTGAAGGAGTTGCTACTTTTGGTACAATTCTAGCTACCATAATCAATAATGTGTGTCCGAAATTTCAGCAAAAGTCCTTTAAGAAAAGTTAAAAACAAAAGAACAGTAGTGAAGAGTATTTTAAATGATTTAGCTTTTTACGTGAATTTATTTCTTCGACGACATAACGAAAGAAGGTCTATGAATCATCACCAATTTTAAAAACGGTCAAAATTACTAGATATTGTTACTTTTAAATTCGAAGCGAAGACAAATCTTACTTAAAGAAATTGTGATATTTAAATAGTAATTATGGTAACGTTCAAATGATATAGAGTTCGTAGAACATTAACCAAGCAATTCAAAGAATAAAATTTAAAATTGTGAATTTAGAAATTAAATATGTTCAAATAATAAAGCAGGATTGATGTGTGAGCTCTCAGTAAATGCAGTATATGCAACAACAGACCTTATTAATTGAGATATTACTTTGAGATATTACTTTGTGTAATGACACTTTTAAAATAATGTAAAAACCGATAACATATTTATTCCCTTTCCCAGCTGTATCCTTGAAGAGCTGTAGTTTGGGTATACTATTTTTTTTTTAATTATTGTCGTGAGATAAAATGAAAGCATTTCGCCTAAGAAAATAGTTTATATGAGAGAAGATAGCTTTCTTCAATCACTATTCCAGGGTTAAAAACGGAAGATAGCGTTAGTATAGGTACCATCCTTGCATTAGCCTGGTGACACCAGAAAGAACCTTGGAAATCTCAGTTATATGACTAACCGCGGGACTTGAACCCACGTACTTCTCCGTTCCTGATAGGAAGTTTTTGGCTGGATTCTGAATATGATGTACATTCAATAAATACATTATTCTCACATCACAGTATGCCAGAGTTTACGCCCGCAGAGTTCATATCAACACTGTGGAAGCACCCTCCGTCCTGCCTAAGATTTCCAAAGGTTTACTTTATTTATACGACATTCTAGGACGGTACTTTCTTTGCAGTTGCTTTTTCCGGAAGCTGATTCCGCCATACCCCCTGTGGGGGTATCATCCCCTAAATCCTCGAGAGCATCCCCCAACTTAAAGTTTTTACGGTCAAAAATCGATAGAAACAGTGCAAAACTCCATTTACAACCTCATAATTTTGATTTTGCATCCCCCAAACTGAAAATACTGGCGGAATCCTGTCTGAAAGATTGTTAGTCGAGAGACTAAATCCCTTACACTTCTGATGGACCTAGTTCAGATGACAGTTAACGTTTATAGATACAAATTTAGGAAGAATCAACGATCATTTAGTTTATTTGTAAGAGATAGAAACAATGATTGCCCAGTTGAGTGGTGGTCGTTACCTGTGTAAATATATTTATTATGTGGAGTACAAGACAGCCACAGTATAACCTCGTCTTTGTGGACCAGGTGGTAATGTCTCGGAATTACGATCAGCAATTAGTAGGCAGCAGAGCTGAAAAGGGTCACCGGATCACCAGCTCAATCGGGTCAAGTTTTGGACTGGGTCAACAGGTCTATGTTTGAGACCCTGCCTGACCCAGACACACGAATTCGACCCGGCGCCAGAGACAGAAATTTCTTCTTTTCTTATTATATAGTGTTACGTTCCAACAGTGTTTGTTACAGGGGGGGGGGGACGAGACAGGGGTTGTATCCCCAGAGCACGAAACATTCGACGCCAGAAAGTTCCTACCCAGCAAGCCAAATGATGACCCCGACATCGGCCCGACCAACTAGTAGCCAGTAAGTAGTCGGGGAAAAGTGGGCGCGATCTATAAGTAGCGTTTGGTCGTCGAGCCATCTTCTAGGCCGCTGTCGGGGTCGGCATAGAGCTGTAACCCTGCCCAGAAACCAGCTCCTCGTTGATTTTTTCGCTCCGACCCCTTCGCTGACCAAATGCCGACGTCGCCCGACTTGCTGGGTAGCGATAGTAATAACATTTGGAAATAGTCTTATATTCCCAGGAATAACAAAAATACCCCCAAGGGGGTATGCACATAATCGCCGAGTTAGCTAGTCGTGTGGTCTGCGGCGTTACTCAGTATTCGATCATCGGATTGTCGAATCACAAAGTCAGCCTGGTAATTTGGGTTAAGACACGGTGAATCGGGTCAGGTTTCAGAACGGATCACCGAGCCAATCGGGTCACCACCTATTGACCAGGTTTCAGGTCTGGTAGGTACGAGAATTCGAACCCCGCGGTCGATTATCCTGACTGCGGTTTTACACGGTTTCCATCAGTTTTACCAGGCGAATGCCGGGATGGTATCTTAACATTTCAAGAACTAGGTAAAATCTGTTACATATATTACTATTTGGGGTGTTTCGACATCCCAAGTGTCTATATAACAGAAAAGGTATATTTGATTATATCTTATTTTTTAAAGCATGATAATTCACGAGGGTTTAAATATATTTATTTAGACCTCTATACCATAAATGATTGCGTGTTAACAACAAAATAAAAAGACATTAATATGTAAACTTGTAAGAAGTAGGGGTTAAATTTACGTGTTATTTTTTATATTACTTCCTTGCTTTATGACTTACGGAACTCGTAAGTTTATTGCCGCAGAAAAAAAATATTCGACATAGGATGATATCCTGGGTAAGATCAAACATGTTTTCATCATAAACACATACTTGTCGAAGATCTCTTGTAATATTGTTCTCCCAACGAGGTCCCGGTTTTCCTAACGGTCTCTTTTCCTTCTAAACAAGATTGAATATAATCGTCGGATTTCCACCATACGAGATACACCTGCCCACCATAGTCTTCGCGATTTCATTATTTTTACAACATTGGGTGTCATACAGTCCATGAAGTCCTTCATTATACAATCTGTTTCAGTCTCCAGTCATCTCGTTCCGTTTCGACCCTTATATCTTATTTTGAAAACACGTAATTTATGTTCATCTTCAAATGTTATACTCTAACTTTCGCAACCGTAAAGTATTACCGGCAGAGTAACCGTTCTGTATATTTTCAATTTCGACTTTCTTGATATTAATCGCGAGGTTGGGAGTTTCTGGACTCAATAGAAACATGCGTTTCTAGATACTAATCGACTTTTATTTCTCCCGTGACCTCATTTTTTATTGTTACATATGCTTCTTTCTTTTTTAATGTATCTCTATGTTCTGATTCTTAGTTTTTATGCATCCATTTCCTTCATTTTCCGCGATTTGGCTTGTTTTCACATATTTCGTTTTCTCTGTTTACTTGTAGACCTATCTTGTCGCAAGTTTCTACAAAAACATTGGTGTTATTTTGCGGTGCATCTATATTTAATCTACTGTTCATCATCCACGTACAGGAACAATGTTTTTTAAGCAATTAATATTAGTCCCTTTTTGTCCTCTTTTATTTTAAACATCGCATATTCTAACGCAAAGTTAAACAGTAATGGTGACAAGACCTTGTTTCAATTCTTTGAGAATCTCGAAACTATCTGCCGCATTTTTAACTATCCCTACACTTCGTATAGGGTCGTTGAGGCATATCATTACTAGTTGATTTTTTTTCGGAATTTTAGATCGTACCAGGGTACTGTATACTTACTTTTCCCTTTTGATAAAATCATAGGCCTTCTTAAAAATAGCTGGAGAATCGTTCCATTGTATTCTCATTTCTTCTCTAAGATTTGTCTCATGGTGAAAATCTGGTTCAACGTGGATCTATTTCTTCTAAATCCTCATTGGTGATCTCCAATTATTGCATCTATGTATGGACTTAGGCGAGTTAGCAGTAATTATATTACTCAATACTTTGTAACATGTTGGTAGTTAACATGTTGCCAAGATAATTATTACAGTCTGATTTATCGCCCTTTTTATAAACCGAAATTATTATCGCGGTTTTCCATTCCATTGGAAGCTCCTTCTTTCTTATCAAGTGCTGTTCCTCCCGCTTTAATTAATTCTGCTGGTATATGGTCTATTCGTGGTAATTTGAATTTTTAAAATTTCTTTTTCGACATTTCGACCTCGATCTCGCATAGCTCACGTATTCACGGTTCTGAGGTATAAATTTCAAATTCCTCTGGTTGTTCTTCCCTGTGTACATTATTATTTTTACATTCTTTTCTTTAGTTCACATTGGTTCGTGGTGTCTTCAAATCTTGCAACATTAATAAAACTAATTTCCCGACGTCTTACAATGATGAATGTTTGCCCAGCGACGTAAATCGGATGACAATACAACATTCCATTGTTACTTTCATATATTTCTATATATTGTATAAGCTTATTTTAATATTTTTGAATATGGATTTCTTTATCCTAAAATAAATACTAGCCTACAACGACGGGTCGTTTGACTGGCTGCAGAGTACTTTAGGATTGGGGCAGGGGTGTAATGCTAAAATTTTAGGTGTGCATACGCTTCGGTTGTTGCAACGAATGCTTTCCCTTAGTATTCTATACACCTGCGTATTTCATCAATTTTAGGTGGGAATATGGTAATGCTTAAAACATTGAGGTGGATAAATCCTCCATTACATCCCTGAACTTGGGTCACAAAATATTAGTTTGAAAAAAGTATCAGAACTCCGAAATAACTCGAGAAAAAATAATAAAATCTTTTTAAAGACATACTTTCTTAAACAATTCGTACTAAAAAGTAAAAGAAAAAGATTTTGTTTATGCATTACTAAAAAGAAAAGCATAGGGCGTACCAATTCAAGAACTTATAAAGTAACTGTATATGAGAGCGCGTCTCATGCTTTTCTTTTTAGTCATGCATAAACAAAATCATTTTTTTACTTTTTAGTGAGTATTGTTTAAGAAAAGTATGTCTTTAAAAAAGTTTTTTTTATGTTGATTTTTCTTAATATTTCAGCGTAAAATCTTAACTGTTAATGCTTAATTACGTTACAGTAATGAGCCTCAAGAGTGAGCCGACATATTTAAGTATTGTTGTAAAACTGTGACGGATCCAGAGTTTTCGTAAGGGGGAGGGTGAACGTCTGAAGAATAGACCAGGAACCTTTACGATATTTTCCTATTCAATGATTTCTTTGAGTATAAATTGTTCACATTTTCCTATTTTTTTTTGCTAAATTTTATTATGCAATAAAAATCCGGTGTCCTAAGCGTTCATAATTATTTCTATACGAACTGGATTTATCCCAAGACAAATTTTTTAAATAAGGGTATATTTTTTTTTCTTGTGAGAGGGGGAAGTGTGCCAACCGCACCACTGTTGTATAACCAGTGTTATTGTCATTGCTATCTACGAACATTGTTTTCATGTAGTTTTCTTAGACATAAAATAAGGAGAAGAGGCAATGAAGTTTTCTCTTTCTATGAACTTTCATCACGGCAATATCTCCTTCCGATGGACTTTTATCCCTCCTTGCTTTCTCTTCCCACGTATCACACACGAATCCTTTTTGTGATCTTTGCGCACACTCACAGCACATTTGCTTTATTATCTGGTTCTTTTTCTCAGACCCAGATTATATCTTTCATTACATTTGGGTACCATTTTGTATTTCTTTGCTTCTTTTAGGCTGAGCCTGCTATGTTCGTTTGTTCAGAAACTACTTGGGAACCAGGGCTAAAAAAGCGCTTGAGATGTCGTTGAAAATGTCTCGGTGAGACTAGCTAAAACCTGTATCAATTATCCAGATTGTATGGGGAGTGCCAGATATGGGGGCAATTTATATCTTTTTAACTACTAGGGCTAGGAAGGTGGTTGAGGAGTCTCTTGAAAGGTCTCGGCAAGACTAGATCAAACCCGTATAAATGATACACATTGCAAGGATGGTTCCAAAGATAAGAGAGGTCCCAGCAATAAGGACAATTCACATCTTTGGAACTACTTTGTCTAGGAAGGTGGTTGAGCAGTTGTTGAAAAAAGTCTCTGCATGTCGAGTTCAAACACGTATCGTTCATCCAGTTTGCAGATGCGGATCTCGAGTTTCGGGGGGCTGGCGTCAACTTTGGGACTACAAGGGCTAGGAAAATGATTGAGGTGTCGTTGAAAACGTCTTGGAAAGACGAGTTCAAACACGTTGTAATTCAGATCAGGGGCAATTCCAGGTATAGGGGTGCCCCATAGCTTTCATAACTTTGGAACAACTAGGGCTAAGATAAACTTTGGCAAACTTTATTTTTATATGAGCCAGTCTAGTAACTTTGGACTTCGGCTCGTCACGATTCACCCTTTAGCCATTAAAATCCACACCCATGCCCCTGACGGGACTACCCGACCGGCAACTAGGGCTAAGAAAGTGATTGGAATGTCGTTGTCAAGGTCTCGACAAGACGGGTTCAAACCCGTATCATTTATTTACATTACAGGGGCTGTTTCCGAGTTTCTGGGGAAGGGAAATTTCAACTTTGGAGCTACTAGCACTGGGAAGGTCGTTTGAAAAGTCTCGGCAAGAAGGGTTACAACCGTATCATTCACCCAGTTCACAGGGGCGGATACCAAGTTGCGGAGAGGGGGATTTTCAATTTTGCAACTACTAGGGCTAGGCATGTTTTTGAGGTTCCATTTGAAAGGTTTTCGCAAGACGAATTCAAAGTCGAATCATTCATGCAGATTGCAGGATCGGTTCTCAAGTTTCAGGGGGGAATTTTAATTTGGAACAAGCAGGACTAGGAAAGTACTCGATGGAAAGGTTTCGGCAAGCCAAAAGCGGCACGCCAGGGAACAGCGGTAAATGGCGGCTATCCGCCTAGCGGACTATCGGGGCGTCAGAATTTCTGGCAGACTGGCAGCGGATGACGGCGTTGGCGGTAGAGATGCGGCATTAGTCCCGCCGTCATTTTGCTCATGCGGATACTAGATATAACAAACAAAGGTTCCAATTTTTTTACAGTGTATAGGGAAATAGACTTCCCCGTATCTTGGGACCCACTCATCCGATTAAAATGATCTATGAAAGTTTGTACTCGCCTTGCCAAGACCTCTTCCATGACATCTGAACCACCTTTGTATCACCAGTAGTTTCTCAGTCGAATGTTGTCAACAAACCAACAGAGTTGTTATATAAGATTTCCCAGCAATTTCTGCTGAAGCTTAACATGTTCACCACATTTCATAACATTATCGTAAAATCGATACTATCTACATTAATAATCAACAACATCTTTCAAGACAAAATAAATATTTAAAGGATAAAAAGTGAGGCAGAAGACTGCGTGGAGTGGTGCAAGACGCCATATACTAGCTATGCATTTTCTAAGAAGAGAAATTTAGCAGTTGGCACATAAAACAGCTCTGAAAAGCTTTTGATGTATTTTAACTTAAATAACTGGTACTGGGATGTTAAATCTTCCCCATCCAGTCCTTGAAGGGTTTTGAAGGCTCCTGGCACATCCACTACCTGACCCATCCCAGCCTCAACCAAATTCACTAAAAGGCTTAAATGAATTCAATAGACGACAGTGGTAGATAAGTAAGTTAAAAATTTAAATTATATAGAAAATTGGTTGCCAACACTTACAACTGGGTGACTGGGGACAGTGACACTCGAAGTATTATTCTGTTGTCAAATAATATTTATGCCAATTTTGATGTAAATAGGACAAACGGTATGAAAATAATTTGAAAAAATGATTAAAAAAGAAATGGTTGGGAACATTGTCCAACTTCACCAATCAAGATAGTTCCGATGACTATGAGCTAAGCCAAGACCATTCCAACGACACCTCAACCACGTGTCTACACCTTGCGGTACATGAGATATATTTTTGGATATGAGTTGGCAACACTGACAAAGGGTAACAGGGCAACACATAGTATTTTCTATTTTGACGAATAATGTTTACGCCAAGTTTGGTGCTGCTATGTTTAACGTAATGGTAGTAATTTGTAAAATTGGATTTAATAGAAAATTAGATGGCAACACTCACTACTGGCTTTATTGGGAACAGTGACACCTACTGTATTTCTGTGTCGTGTCAAATAATATTTATAACAATTTTGGTGCAGATAGGTCTAACGAAATAGAAGCATTTTGAACAATTGAATTTAAAAAAAAATGAGTTGTTAACTCTGAAGTACTGAATAATTCAAGATAATTTTGGTGCCTTTGAGCATGTCTAGCCACATGCTATGCAACGAGATCTCATATTTTATACACTCCTCATTTTCTTGTAGTTAATAAGATTTTATTTCTATACACGAGTTGTTGGCAACACTGGGAACAGGTGCTTGGAGACGGGAACTCGCACGGTATATTTTATTTTGTCGAAAAAAGTTTATGCCAAGTTTTGTGATGTTACGTTTAACATAATGGAAGCAACTGAAAACCAAATGAATTTTAAAAAAACTAGGCTGGCAACGCCGACAACTGGTGTGCTTGAAGATTATTTTTCAATTGTGTCGAATATTTTTTTTGTTTTTTTTTTTTGCGAAGGTTCGTGCAGTGACTTCCAACGGATTGAAAACGATTTGGAAAGTTAAATAAAAAAAACAACATATTTTGACAACACTATGCAACTATACCAATCAAGATTATTCCGGGGGCTCTGGGCAAATCTAACCAAATACCTTTCCAACGACTCCTCAATCACCTCTCTATACCTTGTGGTTCCTAAGATTTAATTTCTCGACACGGACAGACAGAGCGAGTGAGATTATAAGATCCCTTTTACTGTAATTTTGGTATCAAGGGACGCAAGAAACATGAGGAATATTTACGTGTTATAAATTCGGTTGACATAAAGTTCGCAATATTCTAAACGAATATTTACATGTGATGGACTATTCATGTAAAATTGGACTTTCCAACTTTAAAATGATGAAATCTGCCTTTCCTGGCCCAAAGTAATAATATTAGAAGCCAAGGATGACCTCTGGGCTGAACGAGGATGACGAAGAGTGGTCTTGCAGTAAATTTACTGACGCTCTAGGGATTCTTGGAGCTGGTATTTTCGAAGGAAGAGTGATAACAACAGAAAAAACGTTCAGTTGGTAATTAACACAAGGCATTAATCATCAAATGTATTTTCAAACGATGCTCAAATTCCTATGGATATTATATAAGAAATTTTCACTACGTTTTAAAAGTTCGTGACCTTCAATTTCTAGATCACAGCGCCGGATAGTATTTATTTTTCTCTGTTCATGCAGCGAAATATGAGTTTTCGAAAATACCGAAAGTTACTACGCTATAGTAAAGGTATATCACATGTGCGTAGTAAAAGTGTCACAACTCAGAGAAGTATAATTTTAACAGATGAGAAAAAGACGGGACGTATAACTTGAGAAGCTACATACAAAATCTGTCAAACACTTATGCTATCTACCGGCCGCCGATGTAAATAGACTAGCGGCATTTTTGTCAAAGAAGGAAAATGGTTCTCTCATGCTTTTGAGCATAAAGGAAAAGAGAATTGGAAAATTTTGAGTTGTGACACTTTTTTTTGTCTAAATATAAATTAAATCTAAGTTAAACAAATTCAGACTAATAGATTGAAGAATTAGAGAAAATAAAATATCTGAGCCATTACAAAATAATCTTTCTTACTATACATTGCCTTCACGGACCCGAAATTAAATAACAGTTCAGAGAAAATTCTGATTGCAATATTGTAGCCTTGTGTTGAATAACCACTGTCGCTCATCACGATTGAGAATTTCCAGAAAGTTTCTTGTTTTCAACGGGTAAATATTCAGATGGTACTTCAGCTAAATCCTTGGTGGTCAGTACATTTGCCATTCTTTTTCGAAGAAGTGTTATTGGCGAGAGAAGTTATCTCCCTGTTAAGTGACAGAATCAGTGACGGATCTAAAGGGGGTAAAAGGGGGCAAGAGCCCCAGGCGGCAAATGACTAAAAATAAAAAAAAAGTAAAGCTCCTAATAATGGAAGTAAAATCGTATATAAAATTGAAATTGACCTAAACGTGTTCATAATTTTAATACCGGTGCGCTAAGACATTTTTTTTATTGCATACAACCTACCTTCATCTTTAAAATTCAAAACCGCGATTCAAGTCAGATAGGCAGGTCTACTGCCTTACTGGAGTTAGTAATACGAAACCACGACAGGCTCCAGAGAAGATAAGTAGAGTACGTGATGCGAGACAATATTGTGGCCGTCGCGTCAGCTGCTCGTATTATTTAACTAAAATAAACTATGGAAAAGAGGGGTGGAAAGGGCTGCAAAATTTAACCTTGCCCCTACATAGGAAAATTTCTAGATCCACCACTGGATAGAATTATAGGATAGCTCCCTGTTCAGCCAATAAGAGAACAATAAAGAGAAAGAATCGTACTCTAGTAACTTGAAGAACATATTTGATAAGTGTTGTAATTAACAATCCACGAACTAAAAGCCATATAAAAGAAAGGCGTATTTCAAAGTCCTTTGCTAATTCAAAATTTTCCCTCCTCATCACATCTAAAAATAACAATACGTGTGGTTATAAGGTTCAGGTCACGGACTTACGAAAACCATTAGTAATTTTCTCTCTTGCAGAGCTTTCCGTAAATTATTATAGGAGAGATGATGGGTGATCAGTGGAGTTTGAGAAATTATACATTGTATAAAAAGGGGCACTTTATATGCACTTTAAATTAATAAGTAGTTTATTTACTCCACATTTTTTTTCTCCTCCAATCATAATTTAAAGATATTTTCCTTAAGTTAGACAACATGACAACAAATGGTTACCAAAAATGTCATTAGAAAGTTTGGTGGTAGCGGTAATCTATCCTGACTGAGGTTTTTCCAGATTCTTCTTTAATCACATTAGACAAATACAAGGCTGGTACCTTCAAACTAGGCCCTGACCGGCTACCTTTCAACATCCTCTCCCTCACCCTATCTTGACCTTAGTCTGAGATACCTAAAGGTCAATAAATTCAATTGAGTTGAATTCGGTAGCGGGAGTAAAACCACGGCACTCTCGGTGATAGTATTTTCTTGAACCAACAGACCTCGAAGAACTCAGTCAAGGTTTCACTTTCTCGTTGAACATTTGTCATTCATTTTAAGATCATTGTAAAAAAAAAAAAAAAAAAAAAAAAAAAAAAAAAAAA
>JAGDQP010012332.1:0-46719 GCA_022664845.1 Lepisma saccharinum
TTATTTGGAACAACGTGGATCATTTTAAGCATATACTTCTAAATATCCATTCACCATGTATTTTATGTTTTTAGGCAGAGATCCAGGTGTGGAGACCAGGAAAAGGCGGATTTGAACATCATTGTGGTGGAGCAATCATTGATGAGAATTTGATACTAACGGCAGCACACTGTCTTCGAGACGTCCAGCCTAGTCAAATGAGAATCATTGTTGGTGATTTCAATTTGGATAAAAGAGACGACCACGAGCAAATATTTGCTGTAGAGAAACTCTATACACATACAGATTTTGGCAGAGGTAGGATCATTGATAGTTATAAACAAAAAAATAGTTGCTAGTTTGTCAAAATGGAAAGAATGTTGATAAAACAATACAATTTCTTAATCTTTTTCTTTATATCTTGTGGCGTGTGAGACAAAAGTACAGTCCGTACACTTTTTTTGATGGCATCTGAGTTTCCTTGTACTGCGAACAACATGCAAAGACAGGAACAAGTAGATATGTTCAGCATGGAACGATCGGATGGCAGTCTCAATAACTTCCAAGCACTTGCACATTAACATCTAATGTCGTAGTCCTAACGTATTGTGTTGTAATAAGAGAATTTGAGCTCCCTACGCAAGATTGTTGGCCTTTCTTCTATTTTACCATTACGTTATTTGTGTATGTCATATGGTGTTATTTATGAAGAATAAGATTTCACAAGTACGCCATAGATAGCTTCTTAAATATGCTGCATTTACGTACAGTCAGCGTCAAAAGTTTATATCCAGTCGCAAAATTTCTTCTCTGAATAAATTTGGAATGGATTGATCGATTTCAGTAGAGTTTCCTGTATCGTAAAGAGAATGTAATTTTCTGTAAGTTACAAAAACTGTATTCAAATCGATCTATCCTTTTCAAAGTTATTTGGAGAAGAAATTTTACGCATGGGTACAAACAAACTTTTGACGCTGACTGTACAATAGAATAGCAAATGAGAGGTTCCTTATTCAGTGGTTCGCAGTGTTTTGCGAGTGGGGCAAACGACGAAGGAAGCTCGTTTACCCTCGCCTCTCAACTCCCATATCGGATCACAGTTTTAACTTAAAAAAAACTGAATGGTGTCTACTTCATCATATGTAGATTACAAGGTACAGTCTCTCGACAAACTCTGTTCTCTTCATATTATGCGAAATTTCATGCTCTTCTTAGTTCTGGAATAATATTTTGAGATACATCACATATTAATTTAAATAGTTTTTCCAATACAAAAAAATGTTATAAGAATTATTTTTAACATGTAACCTAACCTAACCTAACCTAACCTAAGTATAGGTCATCGCGTAAGGATACGTTTAGATCTAAAAAAATTCTAACAGTTTAGTGCCAATACATTTATAAGACCATAATATTTTCGGTTGCCCTCCCCCTCTCAACTCCCAGCTCTGAATAGTGAACAAGTAGTAACGGTGTCACACTGACAATCAACTATATTTGGGCAAAATGTAAAGAGGTGAAAAATGATAATATTATCATGTTGGAACATCGAAACTATTAAGAGGATAAATAAGTTATATTTTGCGTAGTAAATTTACCTAGCACGAGACAAGTTAGAAACAGAAACTTGTCATAATTCAATGCTAATGCCATTAAGATTCAGGATAAGGGGCTCATATAGCTAAGTTTAACATCATAACTAGACTTTTAGCCCTAACAGATAAACTTTCCCTGATCGACTATTATTATTGGTATGTTCTGCTATTTCCTGCTTGGAAACTGCTTCATCGAAATCTAGTTTAATCTTATTCTATCATTTGGTACATTTCTGCCATCCTTTCAATTTTAGATGTTAACATTAAGCATAGACATGTCTTGATTGCGTGTTTTCAGCCCCTGATTTGTGTCGTGTTAGTCAATTTAAAGCAGCGGTAAAACAACAACAACTTCAACTTATGTGTAAGCCTGGTACACAACGAGGCTGTACAATTCAACTTGCCAAAGTTGTGTTTGTAAACAGACCATTTACAACAAGTCGGACGTTTCAAATCCAACTAGATACTTTCTCAGGAACCAACACGTACAAGATAATAAGAAAAAGAAGGAAGAGGAAAAAGTATATGTACAAAATGCAAGTATAAATGTAACCGGACATTCTTTACATACTTACTTTTACATATTCTTTTCCTCCTCCTTCTTTTGCCTTTTATATACTGGTGTTGGAGGAAGTATCAAGTTGAATTTGAAACGTCCAACTTGTTATGATTGTTCTTTGCACAAGCAAAACGGATATTGCAAATGTTTCATTATTAGCCTCTCTTCCTTCTATGCAATAGGGTTTTTAGGTTCCATTGTTGTTGTCACAAATGTCTTGAAGCAATTTAACAACCGAAGGCATTATAATGGGAACCTTGATCCATTTGACTTCGTACTGGTAAAATACATATATACCGAACCTTATCCTTTTGTGACTACGACATGAAGTCTGAGAATCTATCTTCTAAATATCTCCTATCTCCTAAATAATCTCGTAGCTGAAAATGTTAAACCATTTACTTCACATCTCTTTCTTGTCTTTCCGATGACGGGAATAAGGAATTCACAAAACCCAAAACACAAGGTTTACTTCAATTAGACCAGCATGACACAAAAGGATTATTAAAACTATGACACGAGTTTATTTATGATTCTCTCTCTCTATTTGCTCCGTTTATATACTTATGTAAAAAAATAATAATATAATCCTTTTGCACAAAAGAAACCGTGGAGTATTTATAAAGATATTACTTTTCAGCTGGTCCTTATAGCAATGACATTGCTCTCATAAAAGTTCATCCAGAAAATGGCCGTGGAATAAACTTCAACACTTTTGTAAAACCTATTTGTATACCTGATTCAAGGACACCTTACACTGATGGAACATGGTGTACCATCACCGGATGGGGAGTTCAAAAACGTAAGTATTTTTTTTTCACTAATCTATTTTAATATATATAATATTATGCATATTATTAGTTCAGTGGAAAGGTTTTTAGGAAAAATCACGATTATTTTGTTTTATATATTTTCAAAACTATTTAACGATCTACCCTAATGTAAGAGATATATATAGAATTCTTTATAACTTGAGTGCCATTTTAAAAACATTATTTTATTATATAAATTATTGCATGTACTTACGCTCGGAGGACTAAATTAGATTAGATTAATAAGATGACAATATCATCGTGTGTAAGTATTGTCTTCATATAAGTTATTTTTATTTTAAGAAGCCATAACCAAACAATATGTTTATAAACGCGAATATGCAATATGGACACGATATGGTCATAACGCGATTATGGAAACTCAGACAGACATTAAAGTAAACATTAGTTGAATTGAAAGAATATATTTGTTGCCTTCAGACATTTATGACTCAGGCCAGTAAAGGTTGATGCTTTTCGAACGACTATCTTACTTAATCTCTTAAATTGAAGCACTAAGAAATTCGAGCGTATGTATGCAGATTACCTGATACCAGCGACTATAGTGGTTCAAAGCGATGAGCTTATTTCAAGTATTCACTAGTGACATGAAATTGTTTGAATGAATAAGACAGTTCAATGATAACATAAATTGTTATGTCATGGTTAATGTAAATTCCTCGTACAGTTTCAAATTTTGAAAAAGATTTTTTTTTCATTGCATACGAACTACAGTAGATGTACTGAAAGTTCAGATGTCGTATTAAAGTAATTTCAGATTTCCTTTCATTCAAATAACGTAGTCATAACATAACATAACACAGACAAATAACATAGTCATAACATAACATAGATAAAACATAGACAAATAACATAGTCATAACATAACATAGATAAAACATAGACATAACATAACATAGACATAACATAGACAAATAACATAGTCATAACATAACATAGATATAACATAGACAAATAACATAGTCATAACATAACATATACAAATAACATAGATAAATAACATAGACATAACATAGACAAATAACATAAACCAACAGTTAAAGATACCTAGTAACAAACAAACACAAAAAATGTCAATTATTCGCATTACGTTTACTATTTTCTTCACCTTTTTTTAACAAATTATATTTTTTAATATTTCTGAAAAAGAAAATTGCTAGAAGCTGCTAAACTGGGCAACTTTAATTAATCTTCCCCATTTTTGGATGTTATTTATGGTCTTTAGGCATCTCTGGCTCAGGCTAATTAATTTTTCAAACTGTAAAATTTAATTACTTATCATTCGACATGTATTTAAAGCAAGGACACCTTTTTCTGTAAAAAAAATATGCAAAATATAATATGCGTAAAGCAGAAAATAAACGCTAAAAAATATAAATTGTAAATTTAAATGTTCACGCAAAAATTTTAAGTAAAAGTTAGTTGCGTGTTGGAGCAGAACCTTAATAAGAATAAATAAAAGTAGCCAATCAGAGAGGACAGCTAATAACAAAAGTAGATTCAGTCTTTGTCACATTATATCGAGCTTGTCTTTTAACTTAAAAATAAACAACAGATGGCAGCACGAGCTTTTTCGATACTATTGACCATAGATGGACTTTCCTATTGTATTTTTAATTAATTGATGATCTTCCACTTAGTACTGAAACTTGGCGCTAGTAGACTAGCACGAGAAGCGTTTTAACGTTACTGACATCTTAAGTTCATATTCGAAACTTGCTGAAATTTGAGTCCTTAGACTTGTCTTTAATGGCGGAAAAGGTTGCAGTTTGCGTTAAGTAAATTTGAAGATTTAGAGTATGCCATACGCTTCCTTTCTCTACAAAAACTTACACACATACTTGTTGCACGATTTCCACTTAAAAACAAAAGAGTAAAAATGAACTTTTCACACAACCCTCATAGCCTAGTACGCAAGGCACCTGCTTGGGTACGCAAAGAGAATGAATGTTCAAAATCTGTCCACATTGGCTGTCCAGTCTCAGACTTTCCCTATTTTCCTTCAGTTATACCAGGCCTTTGTTGGGATGGTATCTTGCATGAAGGGCAGAGATAGTGTACTGAAGATATGGACATGGACGAGCTGTAACTTGACATGCTGTAAAATCTATAAACATACAGTTTTGAAGTTCAAAAATACATTTTTTATTAAAACGTTGATGGAATTATTTCTGATTTGCCTTGCACAAAATAAATATTATCAAGGAAATTTCGATTAAGTTTAGAAATAAATAATCTTAAAAATGAATTTGTAATTGTTTAAACGTTTTTTTAAATATTCTGAATGGTTTTGGAAATCGTAAGAGATGTCTGGAATGAATTAATAACAGCTTCTACATAAAAGAATAACTTGTTTGTGAATGGATGATTAGTTCTAAATTGTTATTATCAGTTGATTTTCTATTGCGATGGTAAATCTAAGGCAACTCTTTTAGCGGTATAATATGTTAAAAAGAAAAATCAACTTTCTATTTTCTACTGGAAAGTTTCCAGATGTTATGATTATAAACTAGATCATAAAATTTAATCACGAAACTGACGTATTGGCTAGCTTCCTGGTATGTAGATCACAGTAACAACTTTTAACCTCAAACTCGAGTCTTTGTCAAGTTAGATACACGTAATATGTATAGAAGTATATCTAAGATAGAAAAGAATATCTATATACTATTAAAAGTAGATTTGATTTATTACGCTAATAACTTGTTTCGGCAATATTAAATTTATGATGCTACTAATCCACCAAATATTACTGTGCAGTGCTCAAAATCAAGCGTAACGTAGGTTAGGTTAACGTACATTTTATTATAAGACAGCAAGAGACAAGTCCATATATATTCAAATTCCAAATCTCCCCTTTAGAGGAGCGAGGCCCCTAACATCAAGATTCTGCTTAACAAATCTTTATGTATAAATCAATTTCCAAATAAATATACATGTCATTAGAAGCTTCAAATATTGTCCATCCAACTACATATTGTTCAACATATATATTTATGTAATAATGATAACTCCAGTAGACATGTATGCTAGACATCTTCAAACCTAAGACGAATAAACTTCTTTATTTTTAAATCTCACTAAAGCAATGTCAGATTGATTTCGTACATTGCACAAAAGCCACATCGTTAGAGTGATCTATAGTCTACACACAAGGAAGCCAATACACAAATTTCACCTTTAAATATTAGTTTCGCTTCTCACTTAAGAACGTGTTTCAATATAGTTCACAACACTTTATAAACAATACATTTGATTTACACGCAAAAATGTGTTCCGAGAATACAGCTTTAATTTTTTATTTAACTTATATTTATGGACCATCTAGGCAGCTATGCCTAAGCCCGTCACATGTCAACCATCATACTTGTGACGTACATAGCTCATAGCTTCTGTCTGTCCTGTTTAACTTCATAAATGTAAGTTAATTGAAGAATTAAATGCAGCATTCTCGGAATACATTTATCCGCGAGTGTACAAGATTGCCACCTGAGGAGTTTGTATCATATTGACTTATTTAGAAAGGGTCCAAGAACACTTATACTCAATTCCACTTGGGTGATACTGGTCCCTCACTAAGTTAAGTCAAAATAAACTTGTTCAAAAAAAAAAATCTTTACTTTCATTTTTTGTAGCTGATGACATTGGAAGCTTATCTCGAATCCTTCAAGCAGCCACTGTCCCTCTCTTGGACATTGAGACTTGTAGATTGGACGAAGTTTATGGAGGACGACGACAATCAATACTTGACAGTATGTTGTGTGCTGGACTTATGCAAGGTGGTGTCGATGCCTGTGGTGGAGACTCCGGTGGGCCTCTTGCTTGTGAAATTAATGGTAAGGATATATTTAATATACTTGCATATTTTAGGTTGTATTATTGATATTTTGACATGGTTTCGCCACGCAAATGAATGTGTTTACATCTGTTTGTTATAAAAAACCATTCTTTTTAGAAGATAGTCTTCGGAACAATCAAACGTCAGACTTAAGAATTATTTTATTTATATTAGTAAGGAAGATATAGTTCATGAATTTTACTATTATTCATTCAAGATGCATTGAAATGATTTAATGGAGAAACAGGAGTTGGTTTAAATAAATATTAGTGTCGATATCTTAATTGTTTCATACAGAATAATGAATATTGTGGGTATTTAGTAATTAATTTCTTTGTGTATTAAGCTGTTTCAACTCATATGAGGAGCAAACAAGCGGAAGCACACAAGTTCAGTTTTAGATAATAAAAAAAGTTTTGTTCGTTTTAAGATCTGAATGCATCGGATAATACAAACGATTTTCTAATGAAAGTACTTATTCCATCGTAGTATGTACTTCCTTGATAAAATTACTGTGCATGATTCACTTTTTCTTAAGACCTTAAAAAGAACAAAACTTTTCTTTTTATCTAAACGTAGACTCGTGTGCTTTTGCCTTTTTGCTCCTCGTATGAGTTTTGAATTCAATGCTTTAGTAACTAAGTTTTTTGTTGGTCAAAAGAACAGCAGTTTCGATTTCCCTGTTTTAAGTGTCGTTCTTGGTTTAATATTTAGAATTTATTCATTGTTGGGCAATGCAGACTTGAGTCGTCCTGTTACCAGCTATTTTGACTAAGATTTTTCAAGATTTTTCTCAGTTCCATCAGCCGAACGACGGATGATACTTGTACTAAGACCTTGACCATCTCTGCACCCGGAAGAGTTCTCGCCCAGGGACGTTTCCGTTAAAGAGTTCACCAAGTAGTGAATATTCAAATCCACGTGATCTAATTTATTATAAATTTGAAAATGCACTAGGTTCGGTTTTATGTCATGTTTTAAAACTTTATTTTTTTTTGGTAAACTTTATTTTTATATGGGCCAGTTTAGTAACTTTGGACTTCGGCCCGTCACGATTTGCCTTTAGCTGTTAAGTGTTAAAATCCACACCCATGCCCCTGCCGGGACTCGAACTCGGGACCGTTGAGTCGATAGCCTACCGCCGCAGACCGCTCGACCACCCGGCCGGCTCATGTTCTAATAGAGAATATAAATTTGACCTCAGTGGGTGGGTGAGTATCTATATTAAAGCCATCCAGAATTCCTTATTTAATCTTAGTGATACTACGGAATACCTATTCCATTATCATCATCATTGCTAGATCGTACATTACGTAAACAACAATCAACTACGTAAAAACATCCACAAGATATCAGTTCATAAGTAGCTTATATTCTCTTTATTAGGACCCTTCAAAATATTAACTGCAAACCACTGATTTATAACCAGTAAACTACAACATTTGCGCTTAGTCTTCAAACATGCTAACCAGTAATGCATAAAAGACAGATGATAGTTAACCCAATCCAACCATTTTGGTTAAGTACAGACATCTTGATTTTTCAGGGATAGTCCAGAATCTTCGCTCTTTGTCTCCAATTTCTTTTCGAGGTCACTCGAGACACCAGTCTGTCCTGTATGGAAACTAAGCTGTCACGGATTATCCCGGTATTTTCTATCATTATAAAAGACAATTTTTTTAAATATCTTGGACTTAAATTGCTAATATTTGGTCTCATTGGCATCTCAAATATGAACAAAGTTAACCGCGCACGCGCATACTACATCTTTCTTTCAATGGTTTCAACAACTTAATAATCATCATAATATCATCTATATATAATAATAAATCACAGCCATCCACAACTGGATTAGGCCTGTCCTCGGATGGAGAAGTTGGTCTACTGCTCCCACGTTGACCTGACGTGTTGGGAGAGAAGAGCCGAAGCTCTCAACTGTGATCGCCACTGTCTTTTATTCACAGTAACTCAACAATTGCATCACGATGGCGGGTGGACTCCGTTCCAGACCCACACGCATTGGAAAAATCCCTTCGCAGCTCTGGGAATCGAACCTGGGATCCCTCAATCCGTAGTCAGAAACGCTAACCACTAGACCAACGGGGCGGATATATGTATGGTATATACGTTCGTGCGTGCTAATAAGTGGTGGCACTGTTTAGTTTCACGTTCATAAATCAGATTCCGTTGCACTTATAAGGGTCAGTGAATTATGTGGGCCGAATGTTTCTACACACATTCAAGTTTAAAAGCAAAAATTGCATTTTTGTGAGATATGAGATAGCTACTACAAAGTACATTAATTAAGAACATTATGATAAAAATAGGCAATATGTCGGATTTCTCGTAATGAAAATTAATCCGTACAAATTATGTTGTATGCATCAAAAGCATCGCTCATACGAAGACGGATTCTCTGTTTGGATTTAGTTCAAATCCACTAGCAATATTTTACTTGTATGGATCGATCCTGCCTTGAGAACAAAGATTGAATGTGTTCTTTATGCTCGTATTGTGTTGTTTTGTTATCAGTTACATTATTTTTTTTTCCAAATTGATTTCTCTTTCTCTTACAGGGAAATTTGTTCTGACGGGAGTTATATCGTGGGGTGACGGATGTGCGAAGAAAAACCGACCTGGAGTATATACACGAGTGTCATACTACCTGGATTGGATCAAATCAAAATCACAGACACTTTAGTTAAGCTCTTCGAACCGAAGCAACTTAATTAACGTTTGTTAACAAGTTATCAAGTCTACATGAAACGGAAAAAAAGGAACTGAATGATCAAGACACCACCTAGTCTTATAGTAGTACCATGCGTACTTTTGTATAATTAAAAAATGTAAAAATTAGTTGAGATAAAGGCTTTCTTTTATTTGAACAAGAAGAGTAAATCGTTTTAGATACCCTTCCGGGAAGAAAGACAATATGTACTAAAGACTGGTCTGTATGAGTTTTGGGGAAAGAAAGAAATGTATGTCCATTTCAAATAAGATTATTTTCCAGTTGAATGTAGAATTATTTTTCATTCAGAAATGGATTTAATTCCATTTCGATAACCATGGGCAGGAATTAAAACTACAATATACATGCCAAAGATATATGCGTGTATTAATAATGAATGTATCTTCTCGGATATCTAAGGAAGTTCTCAGATAGATACGGGAAAATTATGAAAACACAAAAATGGTTGTTTTTTCTTTCCTAATTATGATGCAAAGTTACTTTCGAACGGAGTTACTATGACAGATTAGTCTTTAATTTGTGCTCCTCAGAATGGAGATCAAAAAGCAGAAATATGAGGAAAGAATGATTGCTTTCGAAATATGAAATAAGTTGTGAAAAGTGGTTTGTGAAAAAAAGGAAACCAGGTTTTCAAAGATAAACTGTAAAAATTGGGTTGAAATGGGTTTTTCAAAGATGAAATAAGTTGTACAAAGTAAGTTAAATGGTTGCGAAAGATGATCTAAGTACTGAAAGTGGGTTTATTGGTCTTGTAAAAGCGAAAGAAACTGCAAAAAATAGGTTTAAAGGTTCTGAAATTAGCCGAAATTGTTGATTTCTTTTTTTCTTAGAAAAGAAACTAGTTAGAAAGGTTGGATACGGAGAATCATCATACCAAGAAAAGTGTAACCAAATCGAAATGTTGGAAAAGCAGAAAGCGTATAGAAGTGGAATAGATTGAAAAATAAATGATGATGGTTTCAGTAGGTTAAAAGAGATGTGTGCTCAGTTTTATTCTTAGGCAACGTTCAAGAACTGAAAAGAAAGTGCGAAATGTAAAATAAGAAATATTGCTCTAAAGAGGAGATAACTTTTGATCTTTAAGTTGACATTTCCTTCCAGCATACATATTTCGAATTACTTTCAGTTGTTTTTAAAGTTAAGAAAACATGTAAATATTTTGCAATTTCTACTAATTTGACAGCTTACGCAGAATTAACAAATTATTTAATGGAAAAGATTCAGTTCCAGTCAGTTGTTAATAGTTATTAATACAACTATTTTGATTGCTTTAACTGTTATATTTATATTCAATTAAGTAAAGAATATTGTTAAAATGGTTTAACGAACGTGGCTCCAGACATTTTATTTATGTACGTCACTGTTATGTTTCAAGTTATATGTATTTATGTTCTGATATAAAGGAATAAGTTGAATAATGTCACATGTCAGAAAAGGAAATGAAACTTTTTGTTGAAATGTGAATTTAAGACTCATTTCAATTCTTCAGAAATTGAATTCAGTTTTGAACTGTTAAAAAACATAATTCCACATATGCCCTGGTGTTCAAAAGGGGCGCAATGATTTTGTCTGTGGAGAATATCATGTGATTAAATAAAAAATAATTTCTTCAATGGATACCGAACACGAAGACATTTTTAATGACAATTAAGAAATTCTTGAAAGTTTTTCAACTACCTTTTTATATAAATGTTCTGAAGTCAAAGATTCTGAAAACTTGAAGATTCGATGAGGTATTTCTTCAAGACCAAAAACAAATTATAAACATGTTTGAAACTTTGACATTTCAACAGAGTAATGTTATAAAATTACGAGAATGCAATTTTAAGGAATTATAATTGCAATTATGCTCAGTTTAGAAAGAGAGAATTTTGGAAAAAATAGTCCTTTCCCATTTATTGTACACTACATATTCTTTCATGATAACAGGTTTACTAGTAATATTTCTCTCGATTACTTCAATTTTTTGTTGTTCTTTTTTTTAATGTACAAAGCAAAAGATCAGTTTTACTTAATATTTGTAATTTGTTTTTATAACGAGAACATTTTCAATAACAATGCACATTCACAGCGATGTTTTTTATGGCAGTTCTACGAATTTGTTTGAGATTCAGTATATGTGTGTGAATCTAAACGTAATTGCAAAGACGATTATAATATGTAAACATATTTCTACGTATATTTCAAAACGAAGTTTGACGTATATGTTAATATTTTAGACATTAATAAATAGATTCAGTTAATGTCAGTTAAGTGTAATGATATTTGTACATATTTGTTGTTCTGTTACCGCCCATACAATTTATTTTACCTTGTACATATTTGTAACAAAAATGGCTTCCATTAAACGACTTATCAAGTTACTTTCTTCTGCTGTGTGATGAAACGGTGGATTAAGTTACCTAAGGATTCATAATTAATCTTTTAATGATAGAATTTTCGAATCTGTATTAGACTTCTAACATTAAAAGAATTAATTTAAGGTCTGAATAAAATACGTGTTCTAATTTTATAATTTGTATTGTAATATTAACTCAGTTTTAACCGAATTATTATTAGATTTGCGGGTAAACTTAAGCATATAAGCCCCAACAGAATATGAGTTGGATGGGGACTTATATTCTCTCATAAAGAGCAATGTTGTCCCATAAAGACCTTGCGTTATCGCACACAAGTCTCGTGTAGACTCACAGGCATGTACTACTGAAAAATAGGAATTAATAGTAACCTTATTTGATGTTTCTAAGCATACTTTCGAAGCTGGGATGTGCTCCAAATAATTGAACAAGAAGCTGGGAATAAATATAAATATTTAACAAAGGGTTCGCGCGAGCCCCTATGATCCCCCTGACAATATAGTTGAAGACTTCATTCGGTTGAAGAAAATTAATCTTTCATTAATCTTTAATTGTACACAGTAATATTTTGTGTATAAATTTCTGACTTTAAAAGCATATATATATTTCAAAGAACTTTGTTTTTCTCTTCTTTCATAAATCATTTTATTGTTACCATTTTTTTTTTACTTATTTTACTCAAAATTGAGCCAACTGATGTCAAAGTACAAAAAAAATTACGAAGATTGAGTCTCGGTACACTCTCTTCCTAGCAAACTTCACTGGCACTGTATTTATTATATATCTGATGATAAGACGTAATTTTGATATCAGTTATTCTTCACGTTCGTTACAAAACTGAAGTTGGTACTTCTTTGTCATAGGATGTCCATTACAATATCTTAAAGGTCTGTGCTTCAGTCCTAATCTTCCGACTGTCTAAAGTATGAGAAACTATTTTGCGAGTATAATATCAAATAATATCCTGGGATTAGCACGATTATTTATGGATTTCAGCAATCTTCGTTCGACTTGAACGAGCCGTTAAGTAACTTTAAAATACGATATATTCGTTAAATTCGTAACGAAGGTTGGTGAAACCCGTTATAGGTGTATTAGCGTTCGCCCAAGGCATGGTTACAGCAAAGAGTTTAGAGGAATGGTGACGAGAATTGACTATGCTGCCAAATGAAAATTCGTGCCTTTGGCGAAGGCTTGCTATCTGTTCATTCGTGTGTGAACTTTCTGTACACCTGTCAGTAAATAATCTTTCATTTTACCCTATTTTTTTTTCATTTCAATATATAATATTAACCAGTCCACTAAATTTTTAAAATACTGGTCATCTGTGATGAGATGATTACCAAACGAATTTAAGAACATTCTTAATACATTGGATGATCTCACTTTACTTACATTACAAAAAACATGGAAATTTTGTAGTTCTAATGCTGTTTTTAATTTTAAAAAAGTAAACATGATTCTTGTGTAAATTGAAGCCATTTTCTTAAATAATTTCTTAACAGAAGCTTATCTTTTTTTTATTGTACAAAAAGATTGTATTTTAGGAATAATATTTAATATTGAGTAGCCCAGAATTGTGTTACTGAGACTTTTTACGTCTTTTAACAAGCAATGACTACAAATATTTTGTATCAGAGACCTCTTTTGTATATATTTGTTTCCTTTCTTCAGTTATGTTTATTAAAGAGAGTGTAATATGTGATCAACATAAAAGTATTAGAACTCTGTTTAAAATCTTATTTAGATGGTTTCTAATAAGAACTTTGTATGTAGTCTTGTAATTAATTATTCGAATTTGGCTAGTCAATAAAATGTCTTCTAGTCAAGTTTAATTGAAGTGAGTTTTTATTTTGCTCCTTCATACCTTCACATAAACTGCTACGAAGTAACAAAAAGGTAATAAATATATTGATATGGTGAAACATTCACATGATTATTTTTTTTCCTTTATTCCCGAAATTGGTATATATATCTTTTTTAATGTAGTTAATCCCTAACACTAAACTTCGTGGCAAGAAATTTACGATAGATTAACTTGCTTATACAGGTTACTAGGGGAGTAAAAACAGGTAAGTTAACGTGCTTCAAAATAAAATAAAATAAGAAAGTGACAATTTAACTCAGAAATCCGTTTTTCCCCCATTTCCTACTTCTACGAGCAGCCTCTACTTAACCTTAATCGAATGACTCCACTAACTAGATTACGTCTTAAAATTTATTTACCTTGTATTTTCTCCTTATCCTTGAAATATGTGTACGTACTTGGCAGGCGAATTTCTTAGATCAATATATTAAAAAAAAGTTATTTTTCACATGGGTAAAAACAATGACCTCTATCTAAAAGCGATACTGGACTGATTGCTGCCACTGAAAGTTTCATGAATACATGAAGCCAGGGAGCGAAGAGGACACTTAATCTCGTTTGTCTACTTCCAGCTCGGTTCTATCTCAGTTTCATACGCTTGAAATCTCTGTGCGGCCCGTTATCTGATTTATGTCTCAATTCTTGTAAAAAAACGTAAATATTATTTGCAGTATTTTCTGTTATATGTAGAGTACGGTATACTATTATATCAATAATTCAGAAATTAAAACTTAATCGAAAAATGGACCGCATAGCAATAAGAAACGTATAAAACTGAGTGAAACTCCAAATTTGGTCAATATTGGATTGGACTGGAACTGGACAAATGAGTTTGAATATTTGCTCTGACGTCTATAATTTGACACTAAGGGTCAGTTCTACAATCGACCGCTAAATTTCTAGTCTGCGCTAAGTTTAGACCAAGTCTGATTTTGGCCAATAAGAGTACGCAAAATGAGAGTTAGCCTCAAGTTAGCGCTGACTAGAAGTTTAGCGGTCGATTGTAGAACTGATCCTAAGAAGTCACTCCAGTATCATTACGTAGAGCTCGATGGGTAAAAATACCCTTTATTTTCAAAATACAGGGAATCCATCTTCGAGACCAAAATCAATTTCTCCACAAATCATAAGCGACGCATTACTAAGTATAATTTAATTTTTTGGAGTTCATTTGTATTAACAGACTAGTTATAAGAACTTAAAATGTAGTTTGATCTTTATTTATTGATGGCCTTTTAGCAGGTGTGGCTCAGGCCGGGATGGGGAAGATATCGGTCGGCTAGGGCCTTGCTTAAAGTACCATCCTGGTATTCGCCTGGTAAAACATAGGGGGGGGGAAACCCTGGAAAACCTCTGTCGCGTAGTTAGAATCCGCGTACCTATCATTGCCAAACCGAAATCCACGATGTTACCGCCTGGACTACGGAGGCTGAGTTTTAAAATATGCTGTCAAAGGGTTAACAATGATACCAACCTGTAAGCAACTTGTATTTTTTTTCAAATAGTACTACTTCAGTTAGTTGGATATTTGATATCCTCTTGTAACGAAACAAACCTCACATGTGAAACATAGAACGCAGTGTTGCAAACTATGAATAGTTTACGAGCTGAAATGTTTAAAAAAAATCGACATTTCGCATCTTTATTCTTGAAATTACGATTAACATGCGTAACTTGTGACATTGACTTAATTTTAAAATCCTTCCATACACATTTCTTGATTCTTAATTTGTTTTAAAATGTGTTACTCTCAATTGGTCTGCTGCTACAGCTTGGTAACGGCGAGAAAATGTGTCATCTACCCACAACAACTATTTAATTCGTGATAGAAACACTAAAATGCAATAAACCAACACATAGTGTAACTCTACATCATAATTGAATCGCTGAGTTGAAAAAGGAAGGAACTCCATTTTTTGAGAAAATAAGTGGAGATATTCAAAGTGTAATGATTGTGTGGCGCACGTAGTAATGCGTCGCTCAAATTCGTGATACCTTGAAAAGGGAAGAGTCTCCGAAAGCTCTTCCATGTTACACTCAGTAGACAGAACCACATGACTAAAAAAGACAGAAGAAATTATGTGCAGTTTGGCGGGAAACTTCAAACTGAGTGTCACTATAACAACATTACTGCATATGATTTGAAAATTGGTGGCCAAATTATTTACGAGAAATGCACTCTCTCTTATAAAAGATATATTTTCATTGGCTATATACAGTATTTGGCATAAAGGCCTAATATGCCAGAATATGTTGTAGTTTCCAATTTCATTGTCTGTCTAGTCTGTTCAACATTCACGCTTCCACAGAGGAGAATACGAAACCAACATATCCTTTTAGCAAAGCATGCATTATCATGAATCGTACCACAGTCTCGTTCAGTGGTCACAGGTGAATAATAATCACTGAGCTGTACAAAACGATTGAACTATAATCTAAGTAAATATAAGAGATACGTTGCTGTACTAGGAACATACATTTTGAACTCATATTTCTCCGGTTGGAAAACTGACAAAGTTCCTATTTAAATGTCTTCAGAAATGTGTTTCTTGTTCTCTTTGACTGTTAGGATTTAGCATATTATCTCCACACTATTAATCCGGTATTATTATTTTTTCCTGTACAGCGTTCCCATTCATTTGCCAACATCAAATTCCCTGACTTTTATAGGTTTTCCAGGTCACTACTCAGAAATTTCTAGATACCCCATTTTGTATATATATCATAATTCCATGGGAAAATAAAGATCATAGTTGCATGAAAATAAAGATACATCAAAATATTTCACTGTATTCTTTTCTTAAATTGCTTCATGGTTGGCACATTAGCCTCCAAGTAATTTCAAAAACGATCTAACATTAAATGCCTGCTGTAGCTAAATGAACTTCAAACAATAAGCTATCAAATTCCCTGACTTTTCCAGGTTTTCAGACATTTTAGTGAAATTCCCTGACTTTTCCAGGGTTTTTTTAGTGCTAAGTTGGATTCCCTGACTTTTCCAGGTGAGTGGGAACCCTGCTGTAATATTTTAACGTAGGGTTTCTATTTTTTTTTAATTGATTTGAAAAAGAAAGAAACTCCACCCTTTTTAAAGGACAATAAAAAAACGTACATAACACAAAAATGATTATGTATTGTTATTTCTACAGTCCTTGTGAGCAAGGAATCGAGTTTGAAATTGGTGAAGACCTTGTCGGAGACACTATAAAGTTGTATTGTATTTTTCGATTTTTCTCAAATGTAGGGTACTTAGAGACGATTCAATTGAAAATCATTAGTATTTCCTCAAACCTTTCTGAAAGAGAATTCTCACACTGAGAAACGCTGAGAAATCAATAAAGCAAACATTTTTGATCTGAATAATTTAATTATCTCAAGTTACTTTGTACAACTTACTATTGTGCACAATACACAAGGTAGTGTTTGAAGGTAATTTCATTTTTTTTTTTTTTTTACAGACAAAAGTAAATGACATCATCTACGAACCAGAATGGGAACACACAATGACACAAAGTATTATTTCATTTCTCAAAATCTATTCGTAATGAACATACCAACTAAGGTAAGCTCTCGTTTAAGATAAGGTTATATAACAACCCCGTTGATATCTGTCTGGTGTCAGTTACCTTTGCCCTCTTAACTGTACATAGTATTTATATATTTTTTTCTTACATTCTCTTCTGTAGTTTTTCTCTAAAAGATGCAGAATAATTATTATACCTGAGATTAATTACATCTTACTACGTTAATGACTGCCTCAGTTTCTTTTTTTTTTAATTCTTTAATTGTTTGAGCAGGATAGTACCCCACCTTACACCAAAGTTAGAATTTTATATATGAATATGTGTGTGTACAAGACTAATGAAGGCAAAATGATATTAAGTACAGTCCAGTGGAACTCTCAGAGTTCATATAGCTCAATAATATTTCACAGCATGCTCATCTAACATTATCAATTATTGTAAGAAAACAGTTTTAATTTACTAACAACAAAAAAAAGTATTAGACGAGCAAAGCCATGTCCTTTCACTAAAAGCATACCATTATATTATACACACAAAAAAAACAACAACACATGACTAGCACAAAAAAAGATCACAATCAGAACATAATACACAAACCTTTTTTTTTCTTTCTAATAAACTACTCTAATGTAGAAAATTTCTTTCTTAATCTGTGTAATGATGAATAACACATTTTACGTGTTAAGAGTTACATAATTCTGTGGTACAGAGCTATTATTGTACATTACGGCGTTTTCTTTCTTTCTTTTTTTTTTTTTCAAATAGGAAATACTGAGCATTGTTACACAATTTATATTATAACTCATAGTAAAATATCCAAAGGATACCTTGTAGGGTTTTAGGTAATTTTGTAATACACGCATTAAAAATATCGTTCAAAAATTAACTTTTATTTGTTCAAGTAGAATTCCCCTTACTTGTCTTCCATGCGTAATTCAAAATGTCTTTATTTCATTTGTCAATTTTCAATTATTACCAGCCTCTGTAGTACACACGAACTTATATCACTGTAGCAATAAGAAAACTGTATATTTTATCAGAAATAATTTCGCCTACACAATTAATTGAACTTTCCATCGACTAGATTTTGTCTCGTCTAACAATGAACCCACATAGCAGAGTACATCCCTGGGACGTCCCATTTAGATCCCATTAATGTCAGATGCCTCAAGCTCCCATAGCGATGTCCTAAGGACGTCCGTGGGAAAACTCCGTGGGAAATACAAACAGTTCATCCCGTATGGAGGTCCCCTGGATGTCCCCCGGAAAGCCGTGCGGGATTACCTACCTGGAATTTCTATAAATTAAATCGACATTACTATTATTATTATTTAATTAATTATAACTATAGGAAGGATATGCCTTCGTATAGTTATACGGAGGATTAATTATAACTATACGTCCCATGGATGTAAACGGGACTTAAATAGAACGTCCTACGGACGTCCCAATATCCTGCCAGGAGATCCGTCAGATGTCCCTGGGACGTCATTTTGCTATGTGGGAAGCTTTTATTTCCTCTATCCATTTCAAAATTAAATGTGGATTCTAAAAAGATTTCAATACGTCAGCTTGTAATTTCTAACGTTCGTAGAGTAAGAATACGATATATGAAGTCAATATTTTTTTTTGTATTCCTACGATAGATTTTCACTGGGATTTTTTTTTTTCTGTTTTAACATGTCAATCTTCTTTTTAAAAAAATTCATGTGGGCAGTGCGTGTGTTTATACCTTGTTATCTCCGAATTTTGATCGTACTTGAAGATTCAGACTATTCAAGCGAGTCCCTACAGATAATAGTACCTACGCAAAAAGGCGTTCTATGATAATAACATTTACGCTAGGGCTCTCATTTAGAACAGCGTGACCTCGAAGCTGACGGATGTAGTACTTCTAATTGTTAATACAGACCTAAAATAAACAAAAAGTTTGACTTGCTTCCAGTACGGCCCTACTTTCTTCCAATGTTAATGAAAATGCCATATATTATACCGGCCTGTTCGTCTCTTAATAAAATGAACACATATCTTATAGACGGAAAGTTCGTTTTCTCTCAGGTCATTTAGATATACGGGCCAATCAACAGACACAATCGAATCGAATCAAAACACGAAACGTTTTTCAGGTATCCAATGGAAATTTTTGTACTACCATTATCAGGTCAGTAGATACAAAGTGTAAGAAGACTGGGAGTTACATATCTAAATTGTTACATAATAATAATAATCAAACGATCCGAAATATATATATATTTATTTATATCTAATATTTCTGCCATCTTTAAGCTATATCAAAATATTGTTTGATTTTTTTTTTTTTAAATTTTCTTTTAATAAGCTCATTCTACAAATGGCAGGCTCAGCGTAGTAATCTTGACATATTAACTTTAGTTCAAAAGTGTAATGATCGTATGTACTGATACATACATACATACACACATCTCGAAAGTGTACATAAACGATCCATTTTTCATGTTCTAGTTTCATTTCACATAATCTTCATAAGGATTTAATAGTATACGAAATACTTCCTTTCTTTGGAAAAAAAAAGTGCTGATCTTATGTTAGTTACAAGTTTCCACAGTTAAAATAGAATATTCTTTGGTTTCTGTGTTTCATTGTTCTGCACTACACTTTCGGATTTAACAACTTTGATAACCATTTTGTTTTTTTGTTTTTTTTTCACTGTTTAATACACTCACGTCTTTATCTTCACTATTATAGTTTTCCTAATGAAAATCTGCATAAATATGATGATGGAAATATCCAGAAATATGAACACTGTATTGTTTTTTAGCTTTCTAGATTTTCACTTTGACGGTCCTGTGTTCGTTCTTCGGTGACTCTTTTCACAGCACTTGTGGCCATTAAATCGATAACAGCGTATTCTACGTCTGGCTTCACATGCATTGGACTAGGAGGATCATCACTTTCTGTATGGTCGACTTTCAAATAGTTCAGGTCGTTACTATCCTAGGAAAAAGGCAACACGTTAGTACTAGAACATTAACGTAACAACAATAGTATGCAGCTATAACTAACAAACTCTATGGCTTATGGAACTCGCAAGTTCATCGCCGCAGTAACAAACGTTCGCCATTGGATTCTATCCTGGGCAGTATCAAGCCAGCTTTCATCACGAACACCTACTTCTCGAAGATCTCTTCTAATATTGTCCTCCCAACGACGTCTCGGTCTTCCCAATGGCCTCTTTCATTTATGCAGCTATAGTTTGGAAAAAAGAACTAGGTTTATATTTATTAACTATACCTATAATATTGCAAAAGTATATTTTTTTAGTTTGTTTCTTGTCTATTTGACAGGGTCCACATGTAATCCTCCTGATGTCATGTTTTGACTTTTGAGTCTTTATTTAATTTCATATTTCATATATTTTGGGACTGATACGAAGCAACATGACACACAACAAGAATTTTAATGAATTGCAGTGCAAGTGCATGGTATAATCAACAAAAGACTACAAAGAAAATCGGCTACACTTTAGATACTCTCCTCTGGATCGTTCAAAACAGTAAAGATTAGGTTAGGTTGGATTGGATTAACTTATACTAGTTTGTTCAAGTTATTTTAACTGGGTTTAACACCTTTAGTTCTTCGAAATTAGACCCGAAATAACGTGGTGATTTCCGGGAAAGTATCCAAAGAGCGCCTAGAAAATAAATCAACCTATCTATCAGTAACATTCCACCTAGGAATATCGGTAAGCAAATCTCAGACTTTAAACATTATTTTAATAAATCTATATACATATTAGGTGTGTACAAAACGACACGTGAATGTAACAAAGGAACCGGTTCATTGCAGACTAAAGACATTACGACTCATCTTACGAAGTTAGAATTAACTGTAAATTTCTTTACCGCTACAGTTCGAGTCAGACCACCTGCATTACGAACATCCACCAATGTAGATATAATGAAAATATTCAATATTAAAACACCCCGACTTCATTGCGTCATTAGTGATCTCATATTCTTTTCGCGTAACTATCCGACCTACATGATATGTAGGCATCTTTTATGCACACACACCTAGAATCCATTTGGTTCAAAGGTCACTTATAAACAAAACAGAATGACAACAAAGTATAATTGTCTCCCACAGGCACGTGATATTTTTTTCCTTCTGAGGGCACTTCTAGGGCTCAGATATCAAATAGTATTTGTAAATAAAATAAAAAATAAATAAAGGAACACATAAGAGATGTGAAATTTACTCACGAGAAAACTGTATTAGGACTAGCAATATATCTTGGTGCCACCAATCACTCAACAAAAGAGATCAAACTTCTTTTTTTTTTTTTAAAGACATTCACACAAATAAGTAGCAATAATATTTGGAAGTCCTTGGAAAAGATGAACCTGGTTGCATTAGGACGGAGTAGTCTGTGTTACACAATTTCTACCTTTTTGTTGAGAATGTGCTTCATTGAAAAGCCCGAAAAGAACAATCTGGATTCAAATATAATATTTCCGAAGATTAAAGGAAATTAATTTCATTTTTGAACTGTTACATGCCTTGTATCTGGTCTATGTGGAATGTGAAATTTCACCTAATCTGAGATACATCTGCACAGGCTTCAGAATCACTGAAAATTTGATTCTAGTACTTTGATGATGGCTGGTTTTAGCTCTGCCTTTCCCCACAGGACGGCAGATTTTGGGTATTTTTCCCATTTCTTTTTTAAACAGGTAACGATAATATGAGACATAGTGATTTCATTTTCTACTAATATAGAGTTTGATCTTCAAGTTAAAAAAAAAATAATAATAATCATACTCAGACCCTTATATTTTGTTCCTATAAAGTTGCCTTCAATATTTCAGTTTTGAAATCGAAATAAAAAAGGCCCAGACAGTTATTATATTGAAGGTAATATAGTTACTATCACCACATATAAAATTGGCTGATGCAAAAATCTCCATTTGATTTTCACCAAGCATTCCACGATCCATTTCAAACTGTAAATATATATTATTTTGCAGAAAGCCATTTCACAGCAGGAGACGGATAATGACAAAAAAAAAACAAGGACACTATACCAGTTATGGCTATTTTAAATGATAAATAAAAAAAAAGTGTGCTTTACACATAGTGGCGCTGAAGGTGAATCACGTCCTCTAACACCATCTATATTATTTTCAAAGAGTTAAAAGTCCAAGCAATATCAAAACGGTTGCCCGCCCGGGAGAAAGATGAGTTTTTGATTTTGTACTAAGTGTTTCACAGGAAGTACCGTTAATCAATTTTTTCTCGGATGGTTAAGAAAAGTGTTGAGCATTTACGAGATGTTGCAGTGATAAAAAAAAAAAATCTTTATCAAGTACAATATCACTGTTCCGTCGAGTGGAACAGTGGAAAGACTGTTCAGTGTGGCAAAAGATGTCACTACAGAAGAAGGTAGTTGCCTCTGACGAAATGGTGAAGAAACTGTTCCTACTAAAATTCCATTAAAAAAAAAACTTGTAAACAGTCTCTGCAGTATTTCACAAGGTACGCCTTTGGGTTTCGCCTATCTCTGGTATCTAATTGAACTATTTTATTAATGGTTTCATTGTCAATATCTTTTTTTAATTAGTTTTATCCCTAATAGAAATTTTATATGCAGCTTTTTTTTTGGTACCACTGTTTATTTTAGATTTGTGTAGTCGTCAAGGAAACCATGTAAAGTATCGGTGTAATATCGAGATACTTTCAAGGGGTACCGGTTTCTAGATACTTTTTCAGAGTATCGATATCTCGCATCAGATAATTTTCGACAGTATATTTTCCATGTCTGCTTGCAAAAGAGATCGTAGTGACAAGATATTTAATCACAAAAACTTGATTATTGTCCTTCACTGTTATACGAAGGTGCAGGATACTTGGTTACAGTCGTCAAGGCCATAAAACAACATTTGGAAATAAAAAGTACAGGGAAAGAAGGGGCCATGTCCATTTTTTTAAAAAAGAAAAATTAGTTTGTACACCTAACAAGTACTAAATAATGACAGATAGCCGCTACGAAACGTCTAATCTAAAAACGCAAGTAATCCGCAAGTTCAAACGGTTTTTAGAATATGAAGCACATGGGAGTAAATAGGAAAGTTAGACTTTAAAATGTCTTTTACGAGAAATCAACTTTCTTGGAGAGTGTCCCTTCCAACTTTTGTCATATCATTGTATCTAATATTTGTTTTTGTGTAACTTCACACAATCACCCACATAGCAGAGTACATCCCTGGGACGTCCCATTTAGATCCCATTAACGTCAGATGCCTCAAGCTCCCATAGCGATGTCCTAAGGACGTCCGTGGGATAATTCTGTGGGCAATACAAACAGTTCATCCCGTATGGAGGTCCCCTGGATGTCCCCCGGAAAGCCGTGCGGGATTACCTACCTGGAATTTCTATAAATTAAATCGACCTTACTATTATTATTATTTAATTAATTATAACTATACGAAGGATATGCCTTCGTATAGTTATACGAAGGATTAATTATAACTATACGTCCCATGGATGTAAACGAGACTTAAACAGGACGTCCTACGGACGTCCCGATATCCTGCCATTAGATTCGTCAGATGTCCCTGGGACATCATTTAAATTAAAAGACTATTAGGGTACTAAACTTCTCGTCAGCGCTAAGTTAAGCCAAATCTGATTTTGGGCAATGAGCGTACGCAAAATGAGAGTTGGCCTCAACGTAGCGCTGACTAGAAGTATAGCGGTCAATTGTAGAATTGACCCTCTCTCACCACCCATTCAATTAAATAATCACACATGAATAAATCTACAATAAGAACGCTTGCGAACGTTGATGCCACATTTCGGCAGATAAATAAATAACAGTACAAATTCCAGTTACATTCTTTTTACGTCACTCTTTGATGTGACTTTATTTCACCTTTATTTTCTACAGACTTATTTATTCATTATTCGTTGGTGCGACCCCTGATGAAGAACACTAGACAAGTTAGGAAAATATATTACAACAACAACAACAATATTGTTACACTGGAGACTACGAAGCAACGTAGCTATCATATACAATACAAGAGTGTTTTATTGTTTTAGAGAATGGGTTTGAAAAGAAACAAAAATGGGGGGGGTGGGACAAATGAAGCATTGCCGTAGGCATCGTAATTTTATAAATGAAAACTAAATTTTTGAGACAACATCACTGCGTTCACAGACTCAGAAAAACAGTCACAAATTCATCAAAACCTCATTCACAGATTGGTGAAATGCTTGAAGTTTCAAACGTTGTGATGTTTAGGGAATTGTGGATAACTATCACAAGACCACTTATTTAGAGAAAAGAGAAAAGATTTCTGTTTATAGGTTTAATTTCTTTATTAAATTGGTTAGTTTTATGAAGCGTGTACACATTCAAGAGTTTTGAGTTATCAACTATTCTAACGACAGTAATATTTTATTTTAGGACATATCTCTTTTTTTGGTGGTTCGGAACTGTAATGAAATTTTCATAAATTGGAATTTACATTCAATTTTTTTAAAAATAATTTACAGTTTGAATTATCATGGTGAAAAACATAACAAGATCTAACAAACTGAGTTTCGTTTTTGTGTTTTGTTATTGAATTTTTTTTTGTAGTCTAACCTAACCCTCCTACAAATTTCTATGGGGGGAAAGAATAAAGTGTTTAGCAAGCTGTCTTTTCGGGAATTTTCCCGGGAATCGTCCCCTAGAAATAAACACCCGGGAATTTTGTATCACTATGTAGCGACAAACAGAAATAGAATTCCAAAGTTACTTTCTCAAGTCCATGTACAGTATTTTCCTATACAAAGCAAGATATACTCTTCTCCTGCACACTTATTCACTTCTAAGGTTAAATAAAATAAAAATACTTATCTTCAAATGATTTTGTTTACCTTAGGAAACAAAAATCGATGATCATCTTTCGGAGGCATTTGCTGCTCCTCTCTCTCCTGACCTGGAGAACCACTCATGTATCCTGGAGAGGGAGACTCTGCTTTCTCGGGAACTGGAGTAATGTTGGCGTACTGTGGAAGGCTTCGTAGTGAACCTTTCTCTACTAAATTACCCTGGAAAGAATAATAAAAGAATACCTTTTTAATAACGTCAGAACTTTTTCTTCACCCTTTTAAACTATAGTTTACGTTTACGTTCTTCTCGGAAACCAGACAACAATTTTATATATTTTATTTTTAACTTTATTTATGACAGAAGACAGAAAAAAATCTTTTATATACTGGATGATTAAATCATTAATGCGCTATAAACTGTTTGCTTAAACAAAGTTCATTTATTTTTTAAATATCAGGGACTATATTGTTAAAAGGAAATATTCATAATAAAGATTGACAAGCGTTAAATCAGGCACTATAAACGAAACAAATAACATTGAACCTGCTAAGTTCCTTACAAAAGTACTCTGTGTACTTAAGGTTAATGTAAAGCAAAGAGCTCCAACAAAAGATGGCACCACTATTGTATATGTCTAATGTATTTTTATCGTTGTACGAAATTTCCTTGCTGCTCCTACAAATTCAAACCTAGAGAGTTCAAACTTTCAGGGAAGAAAGTTCATAACCAATTCAAGAGTTCGATCAATGCCGATTTTTAATTTTCTTTTTAGTTCATTGTTATAAGTTTTGATATTCACAACAACAATCAAGTTCTATCAACAATGAAGAAAAATGAAAAAAAAAAAAATCGGCATTGATCGAACTCTTGAATTGGTTATGAAATTTCTTCCCTAAAAGTTTGAACTCTCTAGGTTTGAATTTGTAGAAGCAGCATTGACATTTCGTCCAACGATAAAAATACATTAGACATATACGGAGATAGTGCTGCCATCTTTTGTTGGAGAGCTTTGATTTACATTACACTTAAATCTCAAAACCTGAAACTGCTTCTGGGACACTAACGAATAATACCTCCTGACAAAAAAGGCCGTAAACTTAAGAGTATTCAACTAAAATTTTTTTGTTGATGCTAGTGGTTTCTTAAATCAAAGAACAACTAAGGAGACTGCTGACATTCCGTATACTAATATAAAAGTAACATTACTTAAAGTACGTCGATTACTACTAACAATTCAAATGCAATACTCTTCGTTTATTCCTGGACTGAAATCGTCTATCCATTTAAAAATCACTAGTCACATAATCTGGAGACAAATATCTTCACACACATATGGAACGAATTCATATATTGTCTCCGATAGAATATCTATACATGAAGATAAGCTTTAGACTACATTTTTAAAGTAAATGCTATTTCATTTTACACCATAACTGCATTGGAAAGTTTTTTCTTTCACAGCTTAATAAGTCAATAGGTTTAATTTAGATTTTTCCTTTCCATATATTAAAATGTTTATTCTTTCATTCTTTCTGGAGCGATCTATTATCAAATCTACTTGCAGTTAACCATAGTTCTTTTTATCTACCTAAAGAAGGAAAGAAATTGAGTACAACCAGAAAAATCTCTAATGTGAGCAAGGACAGTTCTTATAATTATTTCTTCAAATACTGTCTGTTAACTTGGAGCGCTTCGAGCTTTGAAATTATAGTTTTTTTTTGACAAAGTTTAACATAATCATTTTTCATCCTTGTCCTAACATAAATCATTGCCCTGCACTTTTGAAATATTCTGTCTCAATCTCATTGAGAATCATAACTTGAAGTTTTGAGAACAAGATTTTAGAAGCCGGATCAATTCTTCGTATTTCTTAAACAGATAATTGTAATTCATGACTCAAGCCCTGAATCATCCTTGCCTAAAGAGTAAACGGTTAAGTGATGAAAAACAGTTGAAAGGTAAGAGATATAACAAATGAAGACTTATTACATTGAATGTGGACAAAACGACAATATGAATCAGTTATTAAAAAAGAATCAGCTATTTTCTTGTCTAACGTAGTATTATACACCATATGGTAACAGCATATACAGGAATAACCCTCTTCAATAACCTTCCAGCAGTTATCCAGAATATTAACTCAGATAGAAAATTTATGAGTTTTTTTTTCTAGAAATACAGTTTCTATCCCACTGATGAGTACAAAACTCTTTAAGACTAAATTGACTAATTGGTCCTTTACAAATGAATTAATATTCTTAGGTAATCACTAATCGAATGTGATAAATGTGTTATAACTGTTCCTAAGCGCATGCGTACAATAATAAGTAAATGTATAAAGTGTCTAAGAAACTTTGTAAAGTAATATTTTATTAAAGTAGAAACAACCTCTCATTGTCAATAGGAAGCAGCTGAAACAGTGAAAGCACTTCCGAGATTTGAACGAGGATAATAACTGAAACAAGTTATACCAGTGGTCACAGTTCACTTAGTAGGAACATTGGCTTCACATTCAGGAGATCCTGAGCTTGATACCAGCGACCCTTCCATCCTGACTAAGGTATTTTTTCTCAGTCACACATCACTCAGTCAGGATAGTACCTTTAACTTAGGTCCTGGCTGACTCTTTGCTGGGTTCTTTTTCTTATTCTATCCCAACCTGATGCTTAAAGGCCGTAAACAAAATTCTAACTCAAATGGATTAAGTTACGCTCATAATGAATGAACTAGCAAACTCTGAAAGAATCCAACAAATATGTGTTGGTTAGCTAAGAAGGTATTTATGTAATCAATAACGTAGTAGATCCTTGTGTGCGTGTACGTGTTGTTTTATATATGAGTTGGCAACATGACCGCTCCATAGAACCAGTTCTCTCTGTCCGTTTCTTCTTCTATTATGTGAACATGCCTTTGGGGAAACGTTGCCTCATTTTTTTTATTTTTAGTTTCTGAAGTTCATGTATGCCTGTCTTTGTATTCTACTGTGGAAGTATCTTTTTTCTACCTTATTAAGACGAATCTTGAGCAATCTGTAATCCAACCTCGGACATTCTTATGTTCATTGAGAGGTATCACCACATCGATTTTAAAGAGGGGACAACTAGGATCTTGGGTGAGTTAAGAGATTAAATGTATAAGATGGTAAATAAAAAGTAGAAAAAAGAGGTACCTAAATATTAGAATACAAAGACAAGCGTACATAAACTTCAGAAACACAATAAAAATACGGCAATATTTCGCCAAAGGCGTGTTCAATAATAGGAGAAGAAACGGACAGAGTGTGACTGGTGCTATGGAGTGTTGTCAACGCTTAATAAAACAACACGCATTGTCTGCACCACATAACCGGGACTTAATAATCCAGTGATTCATTCACACACTGCGATCCCGTTATAAATTGATACCAGAAAGAACAACTACCCCCGACATCCTTCTGACATAACTCAATGACAAGATAGTTTCTTCGTTTTTACGACACGAAACGTCACTAACTTCCTTATTTTCGTAAACATTAGCTGTTTTTACCAAGAAACAATACGCTCGCAGTTATATTTTTCTTACCTTGCATTCCCCATCTAGCAAAGACCTGTCTATCTTTTGGTATTCTTTTCCGGACCTAGGCCTCAATGTCGTTGTAGCTGGTCGAAAATTTCTGTAAAATAAATTAAACGATATTCACAGCTTTAAACACTGAACACACATACAAAAAAAAGTCAGCAAAATTGGTTCTGTAAGTGTATAGTTTACAACAATTAAGACCTATCTACAGTTCAAACATTTATTGTATGTGCTGAAGAACACATTCATTGCTGAGAGCTGCTGGAAGTAAGAGATTTAGTATGGATTTACCAATGATGTACTAAACGACCGTAGCTCAGTGGTAGAGCGTTGATTTAACTTTCGGAAGATCGTAGGTTCAATTCCAGCGGCAGACAATCCTGACAGAGGCTTTTCCTCAGTCACACCAGGCAAATGCTGGGACGGTACCTTCAACTTAAGCTCTGGCCGACACCTTCCCGCATTCTTTCCCCTCTCCTATCCCGATCTGAGTCTTAGATGCCTAAAGGCCATAAGTAAAATTCAAAACCAACATTATATTCAGTTTCGATAAGCAAATCTTAATTTTTGGCATCCAGCGGTAGCCATTTTCAGGGTGGACTCACGGGAAGAAGCAGTGACGTGGCAAGGTAATCTTTCCCTATACATAAACTGTATTTTAGATGGGCCAGTCTAGTAACTTTTGACTTTTATCCGTCACGTTCTAGTCAAAAATCCACACCCATGCCCCTGCCGGGACTCTAACCTGGGACCTTCTAACCGTGGGATTCCATATACACGTTACGTTCATCCTATTCTTTAAGAAGGGCACCAGCTCACTGGCGATAACAACCATCCAAATATCTTTGTCTTTTTCTTGATTAACATATAAACATTGTTCAAATTTTTAAAATAATATACTTATTCTTAATCTCATAAGTTAATTTTTTAGCTTATACCTTATAGATTTTTTTCAATCCAGATGCATCACTCCTATATATTGTCAACAGAGTTGTGTATTATTATTTTCCACAGAGATTATTTTATTGTCCAATCAACGTACAACATCAAGCAGAACGTAATTGTATGTGTGTATGAATTTCTTGTGAAGAGCATACAAATGATATTCTCACTGAACTGACCTAAAGGAAGAACTTGACACAATAATAAAGTTAGAAATAAGAACTGGCTACCAGAAGTGACAACATAATCTACTTTAAAAAATGGTTGAAACAGATCGAAGACATACTGAAATAAAAAAATAAATAAATAAAGATGAAAGAAAAGAGAAATACCCAAAAATACATAGCAGAATAACAACAAAGAAAAGCACTACATGAGTAAGGAAGGGTCACAAGAAGAATAGATGAAAACCTTTGAAAAATACAGGATATCAACAGAAACCAAACCTCTACCTATAAGCACTATGATTAAAATTCTTCGTCAACACCAGAAGCATTGGGACTTAATAATAGGGCTTGCAGTCAAATTGGACACGTCAAGTATGCAAGTTTGCAAACAACTTGACATGACAATTTGCAAACATCTTTCAACTTGAAACCAACTTTACAACGAAAGTAGTGTTAGTTGACACTTTACAAACGTGTGCAGTAAGTTTGTCCTGGCACACTTGCTGCAAGGATACAAGCGTGGAATGTCACGGTTGGTGTGTTTGTAGTAACTTTGCATCAAGTTCACAAGTATCATATTTGCATTTCAAAGTTTGCTGCACGTTTACTTTTAAGTAAAAAAAAGCAACTTAACGTGTGAACTTGATGGAAACGTCTATGCTATTAGGGATAACATTACATAATAATGTGAAAAAAAGGAATGTATAGTTTTGGACTCTAGTGGCCCATCCATTTGTTTCCTGAAACTAGTGGCCTTTTTGCAATTAGCTGGTCAATTAAAGTTTAAAATGTCCAGAACATACATTATTAAATCTCTATGACAAAATTATTATACGTTTCCACCAACATATCATTAAATCATCGCTACGTTCCTTAAACAACATTTTTCCCGATTATAAGCTCTGTTATATTCGATACCTGGGTTCCATTAACTGGAATTAGGTGAAATGTTTAGAGGTGATTCACAAAGGCCATAGCTGTCTCATTGTAGCCTAATGAATTCTTTACAGGTACTGTCGCTTTACAATTCCTCATGTATCACAAAAGCCCCATGGACGTCTCATAATTGCCCCGACCAAGGGGCTATTCTGATACACTCTTGCTTTTTGTCTTTTTTCTTTCTCGAAACTTAAAGACATCCGGCAACTTTGTTACATACAGAAGGTCGATCCGCGTCCATGTGTCCAATTTTGAATCGTTCCCCTACTCACAGAATGGACCTAACCGAGTGGTTAAAAGCGAAGGAAAAAGCCAGTAGCCTGTAGTAGTGAGTCACTATAGCAAATATGTGTTGTGTGCATCATGGCTCAAAAGGTCAACCTTTTGGGAGGGCTACGCAGCGCACTTTTTCACGTCAAACATTCAGTGTCTAAAATTTAAAAAAAACTGCGAAGAACAGGGATGCGCACTGGGTTCGACGACTATCTAGAACTTAATTAATCGACATAAAAAACAAAAGTTACCAGCGATTCAATCACCCACGAAGGGGGACTAGGAAGCGAGCGTGCAAAGCAGTGACGCCACCTATGTGTCATAGGTTGCGTTGAATGGCCCTCCAGAAACATCCTCCTCCGCAACGTATGACTTCACGTGACACAGCCAACTGTGAACCGCAACCTACGTGAGAAGTTGAACCTCCGGAAGGTATTTAAAAGTCAAGAACATTACCTAAGTGCGGCCCATCGTTGTGAGAGAAAGACCAACAGCAGGTACCTCTACGAACGTCATTTATCCGGGGAAAGTGGAAGTATGTGGCCACACTAGATGAGGCATGGGTGTATTTATCAGACCGTGGTTTAATTCGAGTCATCACTTACACTTCCTTACCCTACCACGTGGCACTACAGCTCCATGTGGGCTTTGGCCTCGCAAGCGATTTGCCTCCATGCTTTCCTGTCTTGAGCGATCTCCCACCACCGTCTTACTTTTAGTTTACGTAGGTCGTCGATCACGTCATCTACCCATCTAGTTATTGGCCTCCCTTTTCTCCTTGTTGAGTATATCCTTTCTTGCATCACTCTTCTCGGCATTCTGCTCTTCTCCATCCTTTGGACATGACCCAGCCACCTTATTCTTTGTGATTTGATGAATCTTACTATATCTTCGTTTTCCAGTATGGTATTAATTTCTTCGTTGGTTCTTGTTCGCCAATTGTCATCATCTTTTACCGGTCCATATATTTTGCGTATTACCCTTCTCTCAAATCTGCGCAGCGCTTCTTCTTCTGCTTTGTTCATTACAAACACTTCCGCTCCATATGTTATGATTGGTCTAATTAATGTTTTGTATATTGTAATTTTGGATTTCCTGTTGATTAGTTTGCTTTTTATTAATTGCATGTTTGTGTGGTAAGCTCTGTTACCCATGCATATCCTGTCTTTTATCATTTCCTGCTTTTTGTTTTGTTCATTTATCGATATGCCCAAATATTTAAATGAATTTACTCTTTCGAACTCCTTCCCTTCTACATTCATCTTTTTATCTGTGTACCTTCCTTGTTTTCGTGTGGTGACTATGAATTTTGTTTTACTAACATTTGTTTCTAATCCTAGTTTATTTGCTTCTTCCTCCAGCTTTTGGTATGTTTCTTCAAATCTTGCTCTGTTCTCGCGATTATCGCGATATCGTCAGCATATGCGCATATTTGAGTGCTTTTCGTGAATATTGATCCTCTTTTGTCTACTTTCTGCACCGCAGCATGTAGTGCTAATATAAAGAGAGTGGTGGATAGCCAGTCTCCTTGCTTTACCCCTGCTTATATTATTTCCTATTTTTATTTTTGCACTTGTTTGCTTCATTGTTATTTTTGCTAAGCTGATTAGCTTCTCAGGAATTTTCATTTCTGTCATCACGTTGGTCAGTTGATTTCTACAAACGCTATCGAAGGCTCTACGGTAGTCAATAAACAAAATCCTAAGATCTAGGTCGTGTTCGTAATGCTTTTCAATTATTTGTTTTATCACAAATATCTGGTCTGTTGTGCTTCTGCCGGGTCTGAAACCACATTGGTATTCTCCTATTATATTTTCTGTGTATATTTTAATTCTTTCATCACTTAAACTTCACGCGATGCAAAATCCCGTCCCGAGTTAAACCGTTATTGCAAAGCAACTTCTCGAAATGATTCATGGTTGTTACGGGATACTGCTATCAAGGCAAGTTAACTAGGTTCGTTAGGTTCCTAAAAACTGTGAAATCAACTGTAAAGTCACCAGATGCCAGTCCTATGGATTTCTGCGGATTTGGCCTACTGAAAAGAGCACTTTCATCTCGTCGTGTCACCACTCTCCGAGACCAGTGGAAAGCCTGCAAGGTGGAGCGACAGAGGATTCCACTTCCTGTACTTCGTCGTAGCCTTCTACAATGAAAGTTGAGGTGCAGAGCTATTACCAAACAAAACACATGGTGATCAGATTGAGGCCAATCGATGGTGGTCCCATGGATTTTCGTAAAGTAGGAGCTAGTTCAAGACTGAACATATGTACGACCTTCTATACAGTTTAAAGCCTCATTAGATACCCTACTTTATTATTTTTTTAAAGGGGGAGGGGAATGGCTTCGCTGTATCAGGAGAAAAGTTGCAGCAAAAGTCTTATTTTGTCTCAGAATAGTCCCACCTGATCCTAGGTCGAGTGACGTTACAGTGAGATAAGCTCATACATGCAACAAACTTTATTTGGCCAAAAGTAGACGTATCTCGTTATGTCATCTGTACACAGAAAAGTAAACTCATTTTGTTCTTGAGAAAGAAGAATAAAATATATTTCTTAAAAACACCTGAATTTTCTTTTATAAAATAAGTATGTAACATCTGAAAATCTGCTCATGACCCATCCTCTACTGCTTCTAGTAAAAAAAAAATTGGACTTGTAATATATACTTATGAATTCTGATCAAAAGTCATTTTCAATTTCCCCCAAGCACATCCTGAAAATACGAAACTATCAATAAACACCTAGTTCAATCATTAGGCTTCGAAATCATTAACTGCCCAGCTACCTCAGTAGCGTAGGCAGACAGCGTCGGGTTGCCGCGTGAAAGACCGGGATTTAATTTCTGTCAAAGGCAAGGCTTTTATCTTTCTTTCTTTCTTTCTTGAGAGAATATTTGTATATGCCGATATCAGTTATTAAAAATTATACACATTTTGGAATTATATAAACACTTCACACATATTCAATACCAAGCGAGTGTTAATGAACGAAGGCGGTTAGTGGTCAGCTTAGACATGTTTTTCATTAACAGGGATTCTTCATTTGAACAGGACTCCCCCATTAAGCGATTTCGGCCCTTTCCCTTACTATTTTAATATGAAGAAAATGACAAAATGTCTTTGGATACACACTATATAAGCCCATGATGGCGTCACGATAATTTCTGTCCATACTGTGACGAGACGCTCGTTACAACAGAGTCTGAACTTACCTTCCTAAACTTTTCTCTACGCATTTCATGTATTTCCTTTTTACCCTGCTATTGTATTGCTTGTGTCAAGCCCTCTGTTTCTAACATTTGTTCTTTATTGTTATTATATGCTAACAGACAACGTATACAAGAAATATATTTCAATACCTGTGACTATCCGGAGTATCTGAGGAACTGTAGGATGATAATGATAGTGTTTCGATGTAGTCTGACATATCGGAAGTACCGCTGCTTGTGCTTCGTGAGTCCATGTAAGCAGTAACTAATGCAGGATCGGTTCCAGGACTTGCATAGCCTGAAATATAGAGTATTAAATGCAGTATACAAACGAAATATAACATGTTATTAAAAAAAAATGTTGACTACAATGAGAATTTTCCATGTTCAGTATATTCGATCAACAACCTAATAGTTACGTTTCACATCTGTCTACAATACTGTTTAAGTTTTCTCTGATATTAAAATTCATTTGTGAGTCTGAAAGCGAATGATTGGATTTCCTTCTTGGATCCTTCTGTTGCGTTAGTTAACATGGTGGAGGCGTCAGATTCATGCAAAAATTTCGTACTCACACATGTTAGAAAGGAAAGACAATTAGTGAATTATTTGTGATATGTGTCCTGGCACCACATGAGAAAACAGCGTGACATATTCAATTAGTTCAACGATTAGGATCCAAGTGAAATATTCTAATATATTGTATATTTTCTACATTTACATATCATATCATGGACATGTATATGTATTTACATAAATATACAAATACCAGATATGTTTCATACTTAAATGTAGGCTGGGGAAAAAAATCATCTCCGTACTAAATATATGTAAAATGATGATGTTAATAGGCTCATTTACGTGTGTGCCAGTAAATATGGATTTCGTTACTTTTTAATCCAAAGTATGTAAATAACAGGTAAAGCATTCCCTCCTCATTGGCTGAATGGTGTATGACGCAACTGGCAGATACTGTCGTTAAGCAAAGAGTATCCGTTTAGAGAAATCTGTCTGTATTCTAGCAATTGAAATCGCCAGCTAGGTAACGACAATAACAGCCAATCAGGTCAAGTCATGCTATCACGGTGTCTCTCGTGACAGGGGAATTAGCCTAGACTTCACTCACTGCCTATCATATAACCGGGAAATTTAAGGATGCTTATCGAATTCGACTTACAAGTTAGATCCAAACCTGTCATGCCACGCGAAGTACTGAATATCGATTTTGTTTGGTTCTACTAGGAGCGCTACTGTTACTCATATTTCCCTGTCAGGGGCTCGCTTAGTTATACATTGATCTTTGGATGAATAAGTTTCCCGCAAACTCCGACAACTTACGTCATTACCGGAATTCAAAAAGTGTTCACTGTTGTCCGGAATGGACCCATCTGACTTTAACCAACGTCTTAACCTTGAAGACAACAACTGGTTTACTATGAAATAAAACATATGTTTATTGCATATCCTATAAGCTCTTGCAAAGTAGTTGGCTAGAAAACTATAGTTATAGTAGACTGCAATGATATTCACGGTAACGGTCTAAAGTACGATACCCTATCGATTAAAGCCTAATCTATATACTATTTACACTTAGTTCTTAAATACTAAAGTACATAGAACCCGCGATACAACAAAGTAAATAGTTTTGTTGAACAATCGGTCTACTAAACCAATAATACATATACTACTAACCTTGTCATAGTAAATAATAACAGTAATAATACAGAAAATTAAAACAATGATTATATATTCAAGGAATACTTAAAAGTTTTATCGGTCTTAATAGTATAATTGTTCCATTAGGCTGTTTTAAAAAAAGTTCTCTATATTCATTTAAATATAAAATCAAAATGGGAGACTAGTGTTTGTTATGGGCCAGTATAAGAAAGTGACTTTTTGAAGAAAAAAATTAATGTACCATTTTTATCTTATTAGCGCAAAATTGTATAAATATTTCATTTGAATTTCTAAGATAGTTAACTCAAAACCTATACCTGTTTCAACTGATGAAATATGGAAAGACACAATGTGAAGAACAAAGCTGACCGATCCTGTATTATAGGTACAATTCGACCATAATTTTCTTCTCTGGGGAGCTCAAGAAATAAGCCGAAAAGAAAACTATTAAGACAGCAGGCCCACAATAAGATACTTTCAATTTTCCTTGTCAATTAGAAGTCAGAGACACAGTTCACTACTATGTGCAGGTTATAATTACGAGAATAATGCTGAAATGAGATACATTGTCAAAACTATTGAATCCATTTTAATATTACGATCTTTTACAGAAAGTTCTTGCCATTGTTTTGGTGTAAATCTGACAGATCGAAATCTGTAATCCTTTCAATGTTGACCTTTTTTTTTTCTGAAAGACTATTTTAAAAGTAAATCTATTGTAAAAGATAAAAATTTTGGAAAAGGTACAAAATGAACAAAATCATTTATTCCGTGTTTAGTCTACTGAAATATTCCGTCATGTCACGGAGTAATATTGCCAAATACTAATCTTGGTACAGTATTTCTGGAAAGGAATACATAAGAAAAATAATGCATAGTTTCCTAACTTTGACAATATAATCATGGAGTACTAATTTAACAACGTTTCGGTAGAGAAATCTTCCATCTTCAAGCAGTGTACTCCAACGATTATCAAAAATGAAATCAAATTTTTAATGAAAAGTCACGTCAAATGGCTACACGACTCACGAAAAGTGACTTAATTAGTTTATTAGAATACAGCTGCATATTTTATTTTTTTGCGAAAGTTTTAACCAACCGAAAATGAAATTATTCAAACTGGGACATTTGGCCATTTTCAATCAAAAGTCAACTGAAAATTTGATCATTTGATTCTATCTATTACTCCGAATCTAGTTTTTTTTACAGCAATTAAAACCAACTTTGGTAAAAACTTTACAATACTATAGCCTACAATCGCAAGGTTCATTTGCACCGAGTCTCTTTGAAGAATTCGGAAGCAAGTTGCACGCGTGATCACTCACTTATATTCCCATTAATTCTTACGCATTCCAAGCCATATTGTTTGCACATTTATTTATACATTCAACTAAAAACAAACTTAATTTAAGCTCGGAAGTCAGTGAGCATTTAATCAAAAGATACACTACAGATTGGAAGAACTGAAATTATTCACACCAATAGAAGTTCGTATAAGTGAATAATTCTGTACATGGCAGGCGGAACCGCGTAAGGCCAATTTTGGCCAAAACGTGATTAATACAGTTTTGTGCAGTATCCGGAAGGTCTCACATAATGGTTGCATGATTCTTGTTGTAAACATGTTCAAAACCGTAAAAAAAAAGTAAGTCTATTGTGTAGTATGTACATTTAGTTTCTATTTGAAAGGAAGTAGTGTTTTCTTCTTTATTTTCGAAAACAAGGATTTGTGACTTATGCAGTTCTGGCTCTCAGGTACAGAACTGTTGTAACTTTTCTACGATAAAAAAAACAAAACACTATCTATGCATGGAAACTTACCTTTAACACTTTCTCTCCTTATACATATGGGAACTTCCGCTTCGGCAGATGACGATTTTGGTGGAACCTTAGGCTTCAAACCATGGAAGCTACTAAGTTCACGCAGTGGGTCTGAAGATTTCGACCTCCGTGGCAAAGATGAGTGAAGGCTGGCTGCTGACAATCTGTGATCAAACTCCATAAATTCACTTCTATGACTTGGGGAGCCTGTACAAACACCAGAATCATTTGAACTTGAAGAGTCCCTATTTCCTGATTTACAAGGTACACTTGAAGACCTTCTAATGTTAACAGTTTGTGTTAGGTGTTCAGCAAGACACTCTTGCACTAATGTTCTTAAGGAAGCACTATTATTATTAGATTCTTTTGCATTAGGTTGAGAGGATATATTAGTTCTAGAAACTTCTTCTTGTTCACACTCAGTTTCTACAGCTTTTTCTGAAGGTAACTTAGTTTCTTCTAACGGTTCGTTCACAGTGACTACTTGATCCGACTGCACTTCAGTTTTCTCCTGGAAGTCAGTTTGCGGTTGCATAGCTCTCTCCTCTTCTTCATACTCATCAAGATATCTTGAAGAATCGGCAGAACTAGAGCGTTTTCTCATCAAAACCCTTCGTTTCTGATCATTCAGTTCACTAGACTCGAGGAACTTACGAACTGAAGCTGATGGATACATCAAAGCTGATCCAGGAATACGAGGATACTCTGATACAGAACGTTTTCTTGTCCTATCCACAAACGGTCCTGACAAACTGGGGATACTGGCAGACTTCTCCGGGAAACTATTTCTAAGATCTGCTCGGAAAGACATTCCCTTAGCTTCAGTTTTGCAGGTGATGGGTGACATAGCTAGATAACCTGGATAGTTCTTGATATCTATATTCCTTGCATCAGGAACTTTGCATGTCGTAGTAGGTTCCATAAGAAGATACTCGTCCTGGTTTCCAGCAGTCACTGGCTGTTTTGTGTCTGGAGGTTTCTTTTGATGAATTTGGTTGACAGCATTGGTCACGTGACCGCATTTATGACAAATTTTCATACCATCATTAAAAGCAAAAGATAAGGTATTCGCCATTTGCATACTGCTCGCATCAAGGCCTTGTTGCATTAACAACGGCTGGTCCTCTTTCCCTTCTTTAGGATCATCTTTCGTTACACCCACTCTCTGAAGCACATCTTTGGCATTTTCATAATACTCTAATGATTCTGCGAAATCAATATTAACATAGTTTGGTTTCTCGTTTTGTTTAGATGGCGCTGGAGTTGTATTTGGTTGTTCCTCAACGACAACTGTAGCATCGACATTAATATAATTCGCTGATTCCGTGTTGTTGTTGTTGTGTTCATCACAATTTTCCGGCTTCACCACACTGTTTGGTTGTTCTTCTCCGGTTGTATTTACAGAACTGTCCACACATTCACAAGACTGTTGTTGTTGTTGTGCCAATCTCTTCGTTTTCTTTGACTTATCAACTGTAGCATAAATGGCGATTTCTCCGCTTGGGCTCATGACGGGCATTTTCCCTTCTCCACTTAATTTAACTTTATGAATAGGTACTCCGGTATTCTCCATGCCACTACCTCGCCGGCACGGCATCCAATTTTCAGCCCACCCCATCACTTTCTGGCATGGACATTCGGCACCCCGAACATTATTATCTCCCAGTTTGAGCTCAACAGGAACGGGAAGTACAGCTTTTGCATATTTAATGACGCACCCGCAAGGTTTTTTAAGCGTTTTCGCCGCTGGTGGTGTATCGTAATTGGCAAATTGTGGTAAATTTTCCTTCTCGAACGCCTTCTTCTCCGTAGCAGTAAAACATTCGGCAACTTTCTTTGGAGTATCGTAATATTCAGCAGGATTTGGATTCATCAAGCTTTCTAAAGCTTTCTGATCATCCTCTTTCATGTTTTGGTCCTGAAAAAAAAATAAAACTTTCATAAATAAAAATGTACAACACAAGCTAAAAGAAATAAATCTGCAAAATAATTCTCGTGAAGATTTTCATTACCATATGCTCCAAATAGGTGCATACCAAACCCATGAAAGACAATATTAACTTCATAGCTGTTAAATTCATTCAACTTTCCTGTTACAATATTAAAGTATATCTCTAATTTCTTTTTCTTTTAAGACCACAGAAGCAAATGTAGGATCGTTAATGTGAAAATTTGTGTACAAGAGCCAATTCGAAAAGATACGTTGTTAAAACTGATCCATTAGAAGTATTGTCAAAAAAGCTTTTGGAAATAGTACACTTTCAGTATATTATATCGGTCCTTAACTTGTAGTTTTGTACCTAACCGAGCCCAAATATTCTCAGAGCTCATGTAGTTATCTTAAGTCCATGTAGTGCTGTAAATGTAGTTCCGGCTATTGTAGTTAAGACTTCAAACTATTAGAACAAATTTCTTAGTAAATTATTCGTACAATTCTGAAATATTCCGGACTCTCATTTTTCTTAGGCAGGGTGTGTCCTTGAAATAATGATGCAACCTTTGGGAGGTGATTATCAAAACATGAAAAAAAGTTCGTTTGAAGAAATTAAAAATTATGCATAATTTCGGAGCTACAGGAGCTCAAAGTTAGAGCGGCATGGTCACAAATGACGTCATATCTGGAGACACAATGACGTAAGCGGTATCGGTTTAGCACATCACAGTCGAACTAGTACCCGATACATCCATATAAGCAATGTTTATGATTGGGGCAGTGCTGTATAGATAGGTTTCGCAACATAAGAATTTCGTTGTCAAAGAATTAACTTGTTTTAAAGGGCAAACATAGAAATCACCTATAAACTGCATTCGCCAATCATAAACAAAGCTTAAATAGGGGTATTTAATGAAAAAGTACCTTTGAATTTAATTTGCTAAGTCGACACAGCTTACGTCATTATTTGTTGGGATATGATGTCATTTGTAACGATGCCACATTAACTATGAGCGCCTGTAGCTCCGAAACTAGGCATATTTCGATATTTTTTCAAAGGTACTTTTTCTTGTTTTGATATAAAGGATTAAGGCATTATTTCAGGGATGCATTTCTGCATATATATCTACAAGCTGACGTAATAGTCTTATTTACATTAGAAACAGCACGATTTAGGAGCCCAAATTCATAAAATTTTCTTATCAAAACACTTCAATGTGTATTGATATTATTCTACAACGAACAAAAACATAATTCTTTTGTGAAGAGACCTAGGGAAAGTCTTCAAATTCCGTGACTACGCTGGGAAAGTAGAATGGGAATAAGACAATGAAAAACCTGAACAGATTACTACCATTACTCGTACAATTTGTTTAATGTATCTTTTACAATACTTTACTCAGTTTATTTGACGCAATTTCAATATTAAAGCCGCTCATCTCGTGTGTGTGTGTTAATGTTCATAAACTAGCAATTACATAAGGTTATACATTCAACTTGTATACTTTCCTCATGGCCATCGAATCGTCTAACAAAATGGCGATTACAAACACAACAAGTTTCGCTAACCACTGCATTCGCTTCCTCATGTGATATAGTGGGAATATATTCCCAGGTTAGGTTATTATCAAAGCCGTCCGCGAAGTTAACCTTTATCAGTGCTCAGTGATCAACTTCGCGGACGGCTTTATATATATTCCCACAATATTTTATCCTATCGTTTTTTTTTTCACCTGAGGAAGCTAGTGCATTTGTTGGCGAAACTAGTTGTGTAAATATTAGCATCGATTTAGAAGATTCTAGCTATATTTGGGAGCAGAAACTTAGATAAGTTTACGTTTATACATCCGAGCGTTCAACCATGTTTAATTTGACATAGTTATCGTGATCTGCTTGAATAAAACAATTCATGAATATGAAAAATCCCTGTCTTCGTATCAGTTAGCCTAGTAGTATAGCCCATCAGTAGCGTTACTACTGATACATTTACAATATCACCGATTTACAAGCTGTTGCTATTCTTGTACATACTTTTATAATTTTTTCCCATTTACCTTGTTTGCAAGCTGACCTCCTGACCGATGACAAAAGCTCAGAACAATTGAAATATTGAACATAAAAGCGAGGGATACTACGTGTCGTAAGTTCTTGTAATATAATTTTTCTATTCCGGATATACGGCTTGCGACACTCTACAAATTCTTTAATATGTCCTCCTGGTACGGACCCAAGGTTTTTTTGTTTTGTTTTGTTCTTTTTAATATTGTAGACAGAGTATTAAAATCGCAAAATTTTTAATATCTTTACTTATAAGGTAATTGACAATTTCGATAACGTTTGTTTTATTCACTAATTTCTCGACGCATTTTTCGGTCTCACATCGAACACCATCTTCAGGTGTCGACAATTTTTTGTTTAAATACGGGTGCATATGTACGTAGAGCCTCCTGCGTAGCCTAGTCAGTAGCGCGCTCGACTTCAGTGCAAGCGGTCCCGGGTTTGATTCCCGGTGGGGGTTCAAAATTTCGGTGTTGACCCAGCATCGTGAGGACAATTGGGGAGCTGCTGTGAATAAAAGACAGTGGCGATCACAGTTGAGAGCTTCGGCTCTCCTCTCCTAACATGTCTCGTCAGCGTGAGAGCAGTAGACCAACTCCTCCCTTCGGGAGAGGCCTCATCCAGTAGTGAATTGAATATGGCTGTGAAGTATTGTATACATATAAAAGACAGAAATAGAAGTTTTACATACAAGAATATGTTAAATTGTTTCTTACCACACTATAACCTACATGTATGAAAATTCGTATTCTTTTGTTTTCAAGTGTGGACAGATCATGTGTCTTGATTTAAATTTCATTACAATTTCCAAATCTATTGTGCCAATGCTTTGGGATAATTCTGTGAAAGTTATTGAATATTCTTCGTTATGTTCTGTGTAAATACCTTCAGCTTGGAACCAGAAGGTACTATGTCCACCTTTTGACAAAATGAAGTTAACACTACAGTCAAAGAGTGCATAACTCCCCAAAATATCTCACAACACGACTTCCAAGTCGCTAGAAATTTAATGAATTTATACAGACTTTATTAAATGGAACTTAAACTTCAAAACTTTTTTTTTCTTTTTTTAAAGTAGCTGAAGTGGACATAGTACCTTCTGGTTCCAAGATGACGATATATACAGCATATGAGATTGAAATAACTATCGTTACAAATTTTATTTGTGTTTTTTTAGTATGAAATCCTAAAATGTTGTGTCAGAAGTGAAGATCTTAAAAGTGTGTTTATATTAAGGTTTGTGTTTCTTAAGCAGTTCCTCAACGTAAGGAGAATAAGCTAGGTCTCCTTTTACTGTATTTAATTCCGGAAATTTTAACATTATGGAGTTCGGCCCATGACAGTCCGGTCGATGATATTTCTAGAATTATTAATTATTCTGACTGATGTTGATCTGGAAATGTTTGAAAAGTTCCGACACTGGATTGTCTGTCTGTGTTGGCGTCCCTTCCAAATTCTCCAATCCTTTCTACCAGGCAAGGTTTGGTCATGCCTATGTACCTTTCTCCACAGTTACAGTTACGGTTAATGTAATGCAACGATCTCCAACAAAAGATGGCAGCACTATCTCCGTATATGCCTAATGTATTTTTATCGTTTGACGAAATTTCAATGCCGATCCTACAAATTCAAGCCTAGGGAGTTCAAATTTTCAGGGAAGAAGGTTCATACCAATTCAAGAGTTCGATCAATACCGAGTTTTTATTTTCGTTTTTCTTCATTGTTGAAAACGCCTGATTGTTGTTGTGAATATCAAAACCTATAACAATGAAGCTTTTTCAACAATGAACAAAAAGGAAAATTATAAATCGGCATTGACTGAACTCTTGAATTGGTTATGAACTTCCTTCCCTGAAAGTTAGAACTCTCTTGGCTTGAATTTGTAGGAGCAGCATTGACATCTCGTCCAACGATAAAAATACATTAGGTATATACGGAGATAGTGCTGCCATCTTTTGTTGGAGATCGTTGCTTTACATTAACTTTAACTTCATATATTTCTGATTGTTGTGTGTAATCCGTAAAATATCTTCTGTAACCTGTATATGATTTATCCTAGCGTTTTTGGTGGGCTCCTTTCATTGAGGAAATACTTGGGAAAAGCAAATAAAATATGTTTCCATCTTTGAAGATCTTCACCTATGACAAACAAGTCACTTCAGAATTACAAACTCTAATACAAACACAAATAATACTTTTAAAGACATTTATTTCAATCTCAAATATGTATAGGGTGTACACCGACAAAACCACCTCACGAGATTCCTGACATAGTGAAGTATAGACCATCGACCGTGCCCAAATGCTTTGTTTCGGCGCTATACGCTGCAGAAGGTGTGCGAAAATTAATTTTAGGACTTGATATTTCCAATATCATTAACAGTAGCACTGAACGGCATGGTACGCCAGAACTGAATATTTCAAAATTGTTCAATGGAGGCCAAAGGATTCCCCAAAGCAAGTAGGGGATTCCAAGGAACTAGTAAAGGTAGGTAAAGATAGTTCGTTTACGGCAAGTCGATATCTCAAACAGATTTTCTCTGCGTAGCGATTTATTAAAAAACTATGCGTGGTTGCATAAAAAACAAGAGTAAATTACATACGTTTCAACGAATTTTGATGTATTTGTTATCAGTAAAAGAGACTGTCCGTGTCCGGTTAGATTACAGTGATCACATTTATCATCTATGCTCATACGGAAAGTAAAATGGGCTCAATAGTCTAGTAGTTAGAGCGTTGGACTCATGTCCGCGTGGTCCCGGATTCAATCCCCGGCTGGAGTCCCACTTTTCGGCGTCCACCCAGCGTCGTGAGGCAAATTGGGGAGTCACGTGAATAAAGAAAGACGTGACGGCCACACTCGGTCTAGAAAGCCCCTGATACGCCTGTTCGTGGTCAGGTAGCGCGCACTGTTGACCACACAGCTGCCACTCTGGTGGTCGCAGTTCCACTAACCGCGGACAGATGGCGTTGGGGCAGGCTCAGGGCCTGTCACGCCAGTGGTTATTATTATTATTACTCATACGAAAAGTTGTCTTATTCGTCCTTATTTTGATCCTCACTTACTCCAGAGAATGTCTGGGAATCCCCTACTTCCTTTGGGGAATCCCTTACGCATCCATTGAACAACCTTGGAATATGCATTTTTGAGTAGAGCAGGTAGTCTTTGAGAGTACCATACCGCCTGAGTTGTACTGTTAACAGTATCGGAAATATGAAGCTCTAAATTACTCACACTTTTGGTAGTCTATAGAGCAGAAACGAAGCATTTGTGCAGCCTCGATGGTTGTTGTGATGTGGTTTTCTTGGTCTTGTTTTACACACGAGATAAAATGAAAAATAATCTGCACACGCTTCAAACCAGCAGATTACGGATTTTCAGACGTAGTGCGGTAACAAATACTTGTACTTGTATATAGCACTCTTTTTTGATTTCTGTCTTGTATTTGTACACATACACTCATATTTAAACAACAGTTGTCGACACGTGAAGATGGTCTCCTGTGTGAGGAAGAAAAGTACTAAGTAAAGTGAGTGAACAAAATATCAACACAACTGAGAACTAATTTACAAATATTTTCAGTTGATAACATTCAAATATTTTAAATTTACTTGAACTAGTAAGAAAATCTCAATAATAAAAAAACTTACCTGCAGATAATATCTCGGAACAACAGCTCGTGGTATGTCATAATTTTCATACGGATCCATCGCTGTTTGCTGCTGATGTTGTTGTTGTTGTGCTACAAACTGATGACACAGACAATGGGGCACTGGTGGGATCATTTTTGGTACCTTCACTGCATCGTTGCCTTGGTGATTTGACTTCTTCGGGGAGACAGAAGGTGATCGTGTTTGGGGTGGAGACATTGGAGAAGCCTTTGTTAACCGAGGTGGAACAGGCACACATCTACATTTATGTGCATCTGGTAACATTGTCGTTGATGCACCTCGCTGAAGCTCTTGTGATGCTGGATTTCTGTTATGCAACATTGTATGACTACAGGCTGAATGGAGAGCTACAACATCTCTTTGGTGAGCTGTTTTTGTGTTTTTCGGAGAGACCATTGGCATTCCTACGGTTCGAGGTTTGTCGTACCATGAGTCCCCGTATCCTCTCGGTACACAATACTCTGAAGTACTCGCACTGCTGCTACTACCCTGTGATGATAAAGACAGTCTATCACTACCGGTACTCTGACTATGACAGCTGGTTTGTGAATGCACACTTTGTGATAGGTTAGCGACACTATCCATTGTCCACACAGGACTAAAAAGTCCACCGTCCTGTGATTTCTGCGTTGTTCTCGGACCACCAAGCTTACTCATACAGCTCATGCATCTTTCTAAGACAACCCTCTTTTCCGTATGAGGTCCATCTGGAGTACAAGATCGGCCTTCCAGATGGGGTGGATATTCCGGTAATTCACTTACTGTAACGGATAGCGTTTCGCAACTTTCCAAGTCCATATTTCCCGATTCCGCTGATGACCAGAAAGGAGATTGCCCACAATGGCATAAGTCTTCAGCACTCTGTAAGTCTTGGCCATGAGAACTTTCTGAACACACCTCACATAAACTACGACTAAAATCTGCTTGAAGAAGTGGATGGAAAGAATCTGCATAGCTCAGGTCGGATGTTCTTGTTTCCGCTCGTGAATGAAGATGCTTGCGAGGACTCTCCATAGCTGTTAAGAAAAATAAAGGACAAAATTTAGTTTTAATTCTTGAATACTACTTTCCATTAAAGTTAATACATGGCCATTTTATTTGATTTTTATTGCAGGATGCGACACTAATTACTACTGATAAGACAGCATTCGGTCATTAACGCAATTAAACTGAGGGGAAATTAAAGAAATACCTAAATCCTGGATAAAATTAAAATAGAAAATGTAATAACGTTAACACATTGTTGAATTAGGCTCATTGCCAAATAAATGCACCTAAACGGGCGAGCAATATTGAGGAAACTAACCAGA
>JAGDQP010012333.1:0-50607 GCA_022664845.1 Lepisma saccharinum
ATTGTTATATAAACTCTACCGGCGTGACAGTATACGTTTAATTTATTGTTACTTATTTGAGTTTAAAATTCTTAGTGGTCCTGGACAAATTGCTATGTCCAATCGCCTGATTTCGATATGATTTCGATAAGTATATTCCACCTATCACTAACGTAAGTACTACTACAAACTTACAAAGGTTACAAAATAAACCCATTTTCGTTATTCATTTAACTCAATTTAGATTGATTCTAGATCTGTTTTCAGGATGTATAGTTCGCGTTTCTTCAAAGTATTTCATGTCTCTCTTTAAGTGTTTCATGTTCTATGCAACGGTTGATTTTTTTTTAAATAATCATATCGTCACTTTGGAACTAGGAGGTACTATGTCCACTTTATGGCAAAATGGAGCTAACGCTGCAGTCAAAGACCTTATACTGAAAAGCATCAACTCCATAAATATTATCTCACAAAACGACCTCCAAGTGGCTAGAAATGTTAGAAATATGATTAATTTACAGTCTTTTAATGAAATTTCGAACTTTAAAACTGTTTTTTTCTCAAAACTAGCAAAAGTGGACATAGTACCTCCTGGTTCCAGGGTAACGATATTTGAAAGCTCCAATACATCCTGCATTGCACTGCACGACCAGTCTGCTCAATATAATACACGTCATATTCATATTTATTCTCATACACTCCCGGCATCCTAAGATCAAGCGTGTCCTTCGGGGTTCTGGGGAACTATTGTATTTTCCTATTTGGAACAAAAATACATTGTATATTTTATGGGAGTCCTAATTAGAAGTTAAAACTAATAGAGTATGTTCAAACTAAAAAATATTTTGTAATAACTGGATTCTAAATCCGCATTCCAAATCCTAATTCTAAATCCGCATTCCAAATCCGGATTTCAAATCCGGATTCCAAAATCGGATTTCAAATCCGGATTCCGAAACCGGATTCCAAAATCGGATTTCAAATCCGGATTCCAAAATCGGATTCAAAACCAGGATTTTAAATCCGGATTTGCTCAAATCCTTATGAAATCCGGATTTGGCCATCCCTAATTTGGACCCGAACTCGCGACAGAACTTCGACCTTGCTCAACCTCGACATCGCGATCGGATTTTGACCTCGACCTCGCGACAGGACTTCAACCTCCACCTCACTCAACTTCGACCTCACAATTAGAGGTCGAGGTCGGCCCGCACGAGGTTCAACACCTCTGATTTTAAATACTGACTACAGTCTTACTTGTAGCGGCAATAAGAGCACTAGCAACGATATTAAAATAAATTATATTACAACTACTAATAATGGTAACAATGTGATATTATAAGAATCAAGTTAGAGCTGAGATTCAACCAACAATAGCAAAAGCTCCGGTCCCTTGAGGTTCATGAGATATATTTTTAGCATAGGCTGGCTACACTGACAACGGGGTTCCTGGGTAATCTAAACGGTTTGCTATATATATTTTACTCTCACCCTTCTAGAAACGCTTACATTCAACTGTTAGGGAAATTTCATGTAAGTAGTCGAGGACAACCCCCCCCCCCCATTCCTTACAAAACTTACATTTGCATATAGGGCCTACACACAATTCTTCGCTGTTTAATTTACCCTTTTCCCTTAGAAAACCAATTATTTTGTACTATATATAAATTTGATGTAAGTAGTTGGGTGCACGGTCTTCCCGGATGCCTATCTTTGCCCATTCACCTTCTCTTTGACTTCTTGTCTAGCTAAGACCTTTCCAACGACACTTCAAATATCTCTCATGGTTCATTAGATATATTTTTGGCATTAGCTGGCAACATTGACAACGGAGCTCCTGGGGAACGGGAATATCCGCAGTATGTTCAATAGTTCATATTGTGCCAAACAATGTTTATGACAAGTTTGGTGCTGCTATGGTTAATATAATGCAAGCTATTAGAAAAGATTATTTTATAGGAAATAGGCTGGCAACTCTCAAATAGAGTTGCTTGGCAACGTAGGTCCTCTCACTGTTTTTCTATTGTGTCGAATGTTTATGCCAAGTTTGGCGCAGCTAAGTCTAACTGAATGAAAGCAATTTGAACAATTAATTTTGAAGACATTTTTAGAAAATGAGCTGGCAACATCGAACCACTGCACCAATCAGGAAGGTTCCAGGGGCCCTGAGCTACTTTAGTTAAAACCTTCCCAACGACACCTCTCTGCCCCTGTAATACCGGAGATGTAATTTCTGGGCACGGACAGACAGAGAGGAATTATAAGGTCCTTTTTAGCTATAACTTCGCTATCAAGGGACCTAAAACTTAGATAATAAATTTGTTTTACTTTTTCTGTACTGGTGTAGGATCTAGCGACCGCCATTTCAATCATGCTCTGCAAAGTGCAAACTAACTTAGTGTTACAACTTTCAAACCCACATGAAGGATTGTAACATGTATTTCCCATTCTCATATCGCGGCTAAGGAAGAAGTATGCTACACCAAATAACCTACTAAAAGAAACAGTCATGTATACCCAAGGTACTGCATAAATTCTCGAACTACAAACTGTCGTCCTCATTCCACAATATTCCAGACATTTTCAGCTACTTTTTTTTTTTGTAAGATCTATGTGTAATATCTGCGCATGTGTCTATATTTAATATTCATTTTATTACGCAGATATTGCACCTCATTCAAGTATTGTATTGTACTTTAAAAAAATAATTTTCAAGTCTTTTGTAAATGTATAAATCTTAAAAGCAAGAAGAAAATCTTAAAACTTTGTGAATTTTAAACAAACAATCAGCAAAGACAAAAATACTCAGAGACCAAGGACAAGCTGCTAATGATTTGTTAATTGCCTCGTTTGGAAAATCCACGACAGGAGAAAACGAAAACTACAGCTCGTATAAATAGAAGACCCAGAATCATCTCTGGACTGACGGACCATCTCTTCACTCTATTGGAGCAACCTTCGACGACGGTGCGAACCGGGAAATACGGTGAAAGGAAGTTACTATATCCAATACACTGTTCGAAATTGTAAGTCTGAAACCTTTGTAAAATTCCATCCTAACTTCTATATATCACTCAAAGTTTTGACAATTGAAAGGAAATCTAACTGTAGGAGGTCTCCAGCTATTGATTTAATTGTACCTCCCAATATTGATTTAACTGTAACTCTGTTCATTTCATTGGATCTATATATCTTTGCTTATTGCAACTGTATCAATCAATTGTGTGACAGGCATACAAAATTTATACTACCGACTTTAAACAGAATTGTTAGATAATTCAGAATTATTATATATTTGCGATTTGTTATATCCTCTTGAACTTCACAATAAATTTCATCTGTCATCTTTGTTAACGTTATCAGAATACAATTAGTTTCCTTCAAAATTCCTGAAATTCCCCAGTTCACGAAGTTAAAGTAAATTAATACGATATATGTAAGTCTGTTCTGTTCTGTTTGTAAGATCCTATCTGTTATGTACTTTACGAATTAACTGCTCTTCTGTATCATCGGCTATGAAGACAGAAACTAGCAACTAGCACTTTGAAGATGAATATTTGCCTTGAGGATTTTGAAGATAAGGATTATCTGGCAATAGAATTTTATATAAACAGCTTCAAGGTTAGGCACAACAGAGCTCGAGTTATCATTCGACAGAAAGAGAGGAAAAATGAAGGGGCATTGTAAGAAAGAAATTCCATACCTTTGACTTCATATGAGGCATGTGAGATGCAGCAAGAAAAACAATTGAACCTGTTCTGGAACGAATTGTTCTTTACCATAAAAATGGTTTAACTTTCTTTCTTTCTTTCGATTTTCTTTTTCTTCTGCAGATGTGAAAGCTATCTTCCCAACCCCACTTCTTTCTGGGAGGCAAAGAGGAGAATCTTCCGCGAGTTCTAATTGTTCAGGACTATAACGCCCCAAGCTGACGGAGGAAAGATTTATTGCCGTTTAGGATCAGTAGCAGCGAGACTGCTTCTTGACCATAAACTTCCACATTTTCTCGCAAAACACAAATTGTCGCTAGTTCTCAAAGTTCTAGAGAATTTTAAAACTGTTTATCGTTTCATGAACCATTTAAAACTATGGTATTAGTTTCATCACAAACATATTCACATCGAATAAAAGAGTAAATTTCAGAGATTGAAATGATAGGTAACAAGTTACAATATTTTTATACGTTGCCATGTGAGATAGTGATTTCATTGTACTTTCGTGTTTCGCACGGAATTTGTCCACTCAATCATCGTGCTTTCCAACAATTAAAATGTTCTAAAAAGCTGCATTTTTAATCTGAAACTCCATAAATTTATTCATATCACAGTTCAAGGTTTCGGCATTCATATGGCCATTGCGTACTACAAACACAGTTCAGATAGCTGTGATGAGTTGACTCAGTGTTGTGTGAGCGCGCGTCAAAATGGACACTAGCAAAGAGAAAATACGCTATATTTTACAGTTTTTCTTCGATAAAGGCGAAAACGCAAACCAGGTTGCTGCAAATGTGAATAGTGTTTATGGTCCTGATACTGTAACAGCCAATCACGCGCAATTTTGGTTTCGTCGATTCCGTTCCGGTAATTTTGACGTCAAAGGTGTACCACGCACTGGAAGGCCAAGTGTCGAACATGTCGATAAAATCATGGACATTGTCGCGTCCGACCGTCATGTGAGCACTGTTTCGATTGCCCAAGAGCTAAACATTGCACAAAAAACCGTGTGGAACCATTTGCATAAGGCTGGATACACAAAGAAGCTTGATGTATGGATGCCACACGAGTTAACGCAAAAAAACCTCATGGACCGAATTTCCATCTGCGAATCACTACTGAATCACAACAAAAGCGACCCATTTCTGAAGCGGTTGGTGACTGGTGATGAAAAGTGGATCACTTACGACAACGTCACGCGAAAACGGTCGTGGTCGAAGCGCGGTGCGCCGGCGCAAACGGTGCCCAAGCCAGGATTGACGGCCAGGAAGGTTTTGCTGTGTGTTTGGTGGGATTGGCAGGGAATTATCTACTATGAGCTGCTCCCCTACGGCCAAACCCTTAACTCGGAACTATACTGTCAACAATTGGACCGTCTGAAGGCAGCAATCGCGCAGAAGCGCCCAGCTTTGGCCAATAGGAGAGGCATTGTGTTCCACCAGGACAACGCCAGGCCACACACATCGATAGTGACTCGCCAGAAGCTCCGGGAGCTTGGTTGGGAGGTTCTTATGCATCCACCTTATAGTCCGGACCTGGCACCGAGTGATTACCATCTGTTCCTGTCCATGGCGAACACGTTTGCTGGTGCAAAATTCGCTTCAAGAGAGGCTTGTGAAAATCGACTGTCGCAATTTTTTGCCAATAGGGACAAGGGCTTCTATGAGAGAGGCATCATGATATTACCTTCCAAATGGCAACTCGTTATCGAACAAAACGGCGCATATGTGACCTAAATCGGATCATTCTAACTATGGTAAGTCAAGCCTTCAATGTCATGCAAAAATAATGGATTACTTTTTACTACACCAGATATATATAAACTTTGAAACGTCAAGTTTGAAATTCCAAATTTTCTACAACATTTAAACAAACTTTATCCGGTAAGTTTAGCATTGCAAGGGAAATAAGGCTAGTACAAACTTGGCGTAAACTAGGGTGCTATCTGGGATGAAGTGGGCCGACGCAGTGAATTTTCCGAATTAATTTTTTATGCTAATCCGGTAGAGACCTGCACGGCCGAATTTTTCGACCCAAGCCCAATCCAGCTTGAATATACATAGGCCTAGTCCAGCCCGGGCCCGGAAAGCTTTGGAGGTTTTGGGCCCCAGCCCAGCCTGGCCCGGCCCGTGCAGGTCACTACTGGTCTAATAATAATAATAATAATAATAATAATAATAATAATAATAATAATAATAATAATAATAATAATAATAATAATGCATACAAGCCTATGGGAGTGTTTGAACAATGTGATGCCCTTAGATTTGCTAGTCATTTTAATTTCATTCCACTGGATTGCTGTTTCAATTTATTTCTAACCCAAAGGATCAAAATAATCCTTTCGCTTTGAACAGTAGGATTACTTGCAGTCGATGGTTTCTTAAATCCAACAAGGAAAGTATTCAAAGTATAACTTTTATTTACAAAACAAATGATCAGAGATTTTACCCCATCCACAAGACCTACATTGGCACAGTATTTAACACCGGATTAGACTGAATTTTGACTTCATCCATCATTTCTTCTTGTGCGTTGATGAAGTGGAGAGAACAAAGAGTGCGGTTTCCTTTCATTTTTATATCAAGACGACAAATCTGACTGTTCACTCCCTTGGATCCAGTGGTGAGATTGACCATATTTTTGGTATTGACGCGGATCATCACAGGAAGCTTCAATACGTATAGTGTCTTTTGTTATTTATTGAAGGAAGGGCATTAAGTCAATTGACTGCCGACTGGAATGAACGGTGAACAGCTATTAATCCTCTACTCGTATATAGTGAAAGTGGAGCCGATAAGCAACATCAACTGTAAGTATTGCATTGTTTGTAATACCCTTCACTCCACGTGCACAAAGACTTCAACGTTTGGCTTTATTCCAATTATCGTTTAACGAAAGTCAATAATTATTAAAGAACCGCAATTAATCGGCCCGAGCCCGGCCCGTGCAGGTCACTACAATCCGGCATTGCCTGATGATTCGTCTTCACAGTGATTAAATGCCTCGTACGTTGCGTCTGTCAATTAACGTAAGGAAGTATATATCACAAATTGTATAGGGATGGGAGTCGGTGGTATTAAAAATTCAGGAGTCGGAGTCAAATCTTTCGTGTACCGAATCCTCAGCCCTGGTACCAACTGAGTTAAGGCTGCTCGATTTGAGAGAGAGAGAGTATGTGTTAGGGTTGTCAGGTTTCTAGAATTTCAATACGGGACAGGTCACGAAGTTAACTCAAGGAAACACTCAGAAATGCATTATCGTATTTTAAGCACATAAATTATGATTATCAAACATATATATTTACTTCTGTTTATTTATTTATATATCTGATATATATTTATTTTACTTCTGTTTTATTATTTTACATTAAAACAAATTTTACTTCACTATTCGCACTTGCCAGTACTGCTGCGTCTCCCTTAATCAAGTCGCGAAGCTCCTGATCAAAATTAAATGTAGCTTGAATTTCTGATTTTATCAGAGTCGCTGAATATCAACTTTCCATTTCTTTTTAAGAATTGACTCTCAACAAATGCGTTTGAATCAAGAATGCTTAGAACATAAGATATTGACATCAGTATATTTGGAACAGGAACTAAGTTAACTGTGGAGAAGAATTCACCTATTTTGAGTTCACATCATAGTTTTCGTTATTGTATCATCACGTAATTTATTCTTATGCGAAGAAAATTTTTCATAACAATCATCCAAATTAAATGCTAAACATATTTCAGTGAATTTTTAAGCATTTATCATTCCTTCAAAACAAGAAAATTCAGTATTATGTTTGAAATGCAAATGTTTCTTTAAAATATTAGCATCAGTGATTACTTCAAGCATCATAAAATAAATTCAGTGATACTGATGGAAGCATTTAACGCAACCACCTAAGGAAGTTAAATTTCACATCATCGAGTGAAGTGCAGAATCTGTAGATGTGTAGTTGTAATCATGGCAGAAACGAAATGTTTATATACGGGACAAAAGACGTCCGTATGCTGTTAAAATAGGACGGCATTTCCCACCATAAAATATGGGAAATCTCGTATATAACGGGGCCCCTGGTAACCCTAGTGTGTGTGTATCCACAGCTTACTTCTTGTAAAGAATAACATAGACGAGACTTTGTAGACAACGACCACACAGCTGAGGTCCTCAATCAGCGCATGCGCAATGATCTTAGAATCAGGTGGAACAGAGGGATTGGGCATAAGATAAAGATGAATTGTATGTGTAAAAAAGATACATGATCGCACATAACCTTACCTAACCTCCGCGAACCCATGGTCACTAATTTAAGATTAAAGCAAAAAAAAAATAATAATAATAATAAATATCAACATATAAAAATATATTTTGAAAGAAAAAATAACAAAAATTATTACCCTGGACGGGACTCGAACCCGAAACCTTTCACTCAAGAAGCCTAGGTCTTAACCAGTCGTCCACGAAGGCGACCTGACAAACGGGGCTTTCGAACTTGTATTTACAGTGCACGCACGTGTTAGTAATATGCCCGGTCACATTATAGCGCGTGCGCAGATTGAAGATTTCAGCTGTGCGGTGGTGGTTGCAGAGTCTCATATAACATAGTCTTCTTCTCATTCATTCACTATTAGCTCGTTAAGTACAATGACGGTGCCAGAATAAAAACATCCGGGGGCTAGAATATTTAACTTCAAATAGTCGGAGGGCTGAGTTAAATTTACGACGTATGTATATGATAAAGAATGACGACAAAATTGGGGGCTGCAAGGTAAATTTTATTGGGCTTCTATTCAGATTCCCACTAGTCCCTTGCTGCGCCATCCCTGTTTCTATGGGCAATATATTATTACGGAGCAACTACTGTAATACCAATAGAGTTGTTGTTACATTTGGGTACAAATGAAGAGACCAATACAAACCTTTCTGGTCTCAAGTTCATGAGATGAGATTAGAGTTAGCAGCAACTGATCATGAAGAAGTTGGAATGGTTGAATATTGCCACCATTTGTCGCATGAAACACGGACATGAAGTGTCCTAAGAATGTGGATAACTGTGATCATATAGCGTTGAAGGCCTATATTGAAAACACTATATTTCAAAGAAATGTATAATCATACTAAAGATCTTTTTTCGTGCAGTTATAGTTTTACGTCGCCAGACAACCACTTGATATTTTTCGTTCGGATGTTTACTGTTCCTTTCTATTTCACTTCCGAAGGCTAAACTTCTGGGCGCATCGCGGCTTGAACATCCCATTCCGGTACTTTTACACTATATGCACTTCGGGCCATATACGCACGTTTTCGCATGTTTTCAGGATTTTCCCTCAGGGCAATTCCACGGTAAGGTAAACCTCAACACTAAATTTCGAAAACTGTCTAAGTAGATTACTATGTTACGTAAATGGTAGAAAAAACATTGAATGATGCAAATCTGGGAGTAGACTTTTTAAATTGTATTTTAAGAGAATTTTGCAGGATCTGTAGCATTGTCTACGACTACATTCTTTCATGGAAGTTAATTTGTATCTAACTTGGCAACACTGCATTTGGCGATGTTATTTTGTTAGGATAGCACACACATGTGTCAGAGAAACTTCAAGTCTCATAGTGGAACTCCAGTTGAAACTTCCATGAAAAGTTATTATGCTTTCCCTTCAAGTTTATGTCCAACCTGCCTTCGTGTCCCACCCGTGACAGAAAACATCAAAGAGTTTACCTTGGTCGCACATACGTTTTCACATTAATTTTGATTACTAGTAAAAGTAAGCCATATTATGTTTGGTTTTCATTGTGAAAATTTTGATACAGAAAACAAAATCATTTGGGATATATTTAATTATTTCTAACTGTCCCACCCGTGACAGTCCAGCTACATGTATGCTCATGTAATCTTTGATCTGTAAATTATTACAAACGCTGCAAGCAGTATGAGATTATTTTCAAGAATGTAAATAATGCAAGGTTCTTTTATGTTCTTACAGGTAAAATAAACAAAATTAATTCGTTTCTTACTAATATGTTTTATATTTTTCTTTGTTGAATAAGAAAAACAACATCAGGTGAAAGAATGAGGATGTTCCGTTCGAAGTTAAGAGAAGATAGCGTAAAATATGAGGCTTATCTACGAAAGGAACGAAAAAGAGATAAGAAAGACACTGGAATACACTGTCTATTTTTTATTTTTATGGAAGACTGTCAATCCTACTCGAACTACACAATGAAAAAATGGACCGTAGAAGTAAATGGTCATGCTACGTTAGTTGAAATGCTGGGGGTCAGGGAGTACGCTACACCCCCACAACACCCTCCCTAGATTTCGATAACACCCCCCTAAGGAAAATCTCTGGACACCCCCTCTAAGGGGGTTGTTCTTTCGCGACACTTAATAGTGAGAAATTCCTAGAATTTCGATTTACAAATACGGCAGTTATGGTAATACACAATCAAATCTTGGTAGCAGTATTGTATTTACTCCGAAGAAATATCTTCTTTTGGGCTACATTCCTTTCTTGTCGCCTCAGAAAAATCCATTAGCAGTAAAAGAAATGAGGCAGAAAACAATAAACATCTCCGTATGAAAACACCTGTTTTGCGACTGCTCCCTGCGGTGTTAGAGTGCAGAGACGATAGACTCACTTCAGATGTACATCAACATTCACTTATTATCTATTCAGTTGTTTTGTGTGCACAGTGGGAAAGGCGAAATGCGTCACAATGAAGAGGAGGCTTATTGAAACAAAGGGACTAAGTTTAGGAGCTCGTACATATGCATTTATTTTTCTAATTTAAGTGAATCTTTGTTTCATAATTAAATAAATGGAAATAAAAGTAAGTAACAATGTTTACAAACTTGATGCGCCGACCTTCCCAATACCTAACTGTGTTCTTCAGGGTTTGATTTCATCATACTCTCATTCCTTCAAGAGAAAATAGGTCGAATTCATCCATGTCAACGTTAACGAGCATTTTGTGAAACGAAAGCGATATGAAACGAAACCACGAGCGGCCGTAGCTCAATGCTTTGGCATTGCATTCGTTTTCCGGCGGTCCAGGATTCCATTCCTGGAGACGGCCATCCTGACTGAAGTATTCATAAAAGGCTTATTATGCAAATGTCTGGATCATACCTTATTTTAAGGCTATGTCCGTTACCGTCCAATTTCCTTTGCTATTGTTCATGCTTGTTGCTAAGCTCCAATGTAAAAATAGTCTCCGAGTTGTATATGGAGATACCAGAAATAAATAAATCTTCGGAAGTGTTAACACTGCTGGACTTGTAGTTTAAGCTCGTGATGTTTAGACATATACTCACATATACAGTTACAGACAGACCACAAGTGGCTGTAAACAAAATCATATGTTTCCCCACTTAGCTCCCGGTTAAATAAGGTATTATCCAAACACTCACTCACTTCTGCCAGACTTCAGTACTCGAACTCGTTACGTACAGACTAGCAGAAACATACATACAAACAGACAACAGTTAAAATAGCTTCTTCTTTTCCCCTGAACGTGCTACGTTGTCGCTAAAGATAAAAAAGAGATCTCAAACAATTTCCTAAGTCAAGATAGTATGACATTAGCTACATAGTTTATGAAATGTTTAGCACCGCAGCCTTGCGTACGCTTTCTCTTATTTATATTTGACAAACTGACAATACTTGTAATTCGAAGAGTATAGATAAGAGAGGTTTCTCGCTGCGGTAGTCAACATTTCATCAGGGAATCGGGATTTCTGAAAATTTTAATATTCATTAAATTTAATATTTTAATATCCACGTGCATGCAGGTGCGGACCGGGTAGCCGTGCGGTCTAAGGCGTAAGGGTAACAACTCGAAGGTCCCGGGTTCGAGTCCCGCTAGAGGCATGGGTGTTTGTGGATTTCAACTTAGTGTAAAGGGTCGAATCGTGACGGACCGAAGTCAAAAGTGTTACTAGACTGTCCCAAAGAAAATAAAGTTTTTACGTGAATGAAGGAAATAGTGACATCTACTACTTAGAATCTTTGGCGTGCTGGAACCTATTACAAACCATGGACTATTCTCCCGTTTCTGTTAATTATGATTCGCCACTTTCTTGCAGAGTTTATACGGTTCGGAAATCGACACGGGGGGAGGGGGGGAAGGCATGCCGTGGTCCAGTCAGGATTTGTTTCTGGTTTGGCTCCCGGATATGTATATGGTTAACGCTCTCGCCCTTGGTAAGAACGGTTCCGTGTTCGATTCGCAGAATTTTGATACTTATCCAGTGTCGTGATAAATATTGCGGAGACACTTTGAATACAAGAAGGAGCAAATTGGGGTCATGGGAGTCAAAGTACAACTGCGACGAGAGCCGATGCGCTGACTATGTACTAGCCAACGAAAAACCGTTTGAATTTTATTTTATTTTTTATTTATGACATTTAAGGTCTCAGGCTCAGGCCGAGCTAAAAGCCGTCTGGCACACCTTGGCGCTCTACGGAATGTCGTACCATTAGTTTAGGTTTGAGTTAGTAGACATGATTTTAGGTGTTCGAAACGTCAATGTTGCAAATTTCTGCATAATTTGAAAAAAGAAACGAGATCATGAGTAATATTTTCTCGTCGTGAAAGTTTAAATTTTTTTATTTCAACGTCCATCAATGCTTTGATTTGTAGCGACAGAAAAGCGAAAAATAGATACCAGAAACGTTTCTGCGGAAATATATGTTAGCGACTAACCTGAAAAATAACCTTATTAGCCTAAAGTTGAATTTTGCATTTTTAATTTGTTTTTGCTTCTCGTTGAGCATTCCGAAAAAAAAAAATGATATTTTACAATCCGTAGGTCAATTCACCTTAACACTGTTAGGAAGAATTGAATTTGTGGAAGTGGATGCCCTGATTTCAACATTTGTTTGGAAAGCCTCAATGAAATCGATCACTTTGGGCATCGATCCGACAACCTTGGAATAAGAAGTGCATACAATTTCCACTAAGTCATTTTACCAACTGTGATATAATCTTGATATACTTTCCAGGGCAGCTTGAGAAAAGTAGAGCTTATTATATTTAAAATGTATTTTTTTTTTGGTCTAAAGACATAGTTGAGGTAAATAATCTCTTTCATAGTAATTAAAATTTAATAGCAGATATCTATCTGTCCATATTTTACCAAATTAAAGCTTGCAAAAGCTAGACAAGTGCAAGAAGACAAATAAGAATATCTAAAATTATTTGAAAGACAATAGTTCTGTTGGTAATTCATTCTAATCGATTAAAACGATCCGAAGCGTAAAGATCAAATCTCCTCGTAGTCTAAAATCAGTTTCCTACATAACGACAGAGGAATAAGTGGTTTGATTTTTGTCGCAAGTAAATCAAAATAATAATAATAATAATAATGCTTGTGCAACTATTTACACACAATTAATGAAGTGTCCTTATGTGGTTATGCACAATTCTCATTTTGAAAAGTATGACAAAGAGAAACGCGCGCACGCACACATATGCACACACGCGCGCGCGCGCGCGCATGTATGCATACATGGTAAGATATGAATGACTGTATAATATAGTGTATAAGTGAATATGAATTACACCCCCCTTCGACTACATTCCTGGCGTACTCCCTGCTGGGGATCCGTTGGTGATGCAATAAAAAACTTGCATTATTATTATTATCATTATTCAAGTGCTATGTGCATATAAAAGGAATTCAAGCAAAGGCATGTAATGACACGAGAACAACTTTATCGAGTAATGAAACTCCTTCAGATTCATTATGATGAAAATTACTCCATAGTCACTCAAGATGAAATTCAATGCGCTCATTGGGGACAGTCATGGGCGCCTATTTCTCTGTAAGTTTGTGGGGGCTCATTCAGATTTTTTTTTCAGGTGAGGTCTAAGAAGGCACATATGATACAAATTCAATTCAGATTTTGCCAAATATTGTATATTCATGAAAAAAATACATATAATATTATACATATAGTCATTATGAAAGCTTCCCCAGGCCCAGCTCTTACAGAATTTAACTATGTTTGTATAACGTTAAAAAAAATTCACAAAAGCATATTATGTTCTAACTAATAAGAATAAAGTTTCTGCTGTTACTAGAAAATAAACTTAGGAAATAACATAAACTAATGCTAGTCTATGCAGAGGAGTTATCCAGCTTTCCCAAATGTGGTTCTCTTTCTGTCCGACTTACCCTTGCGCCGCGCCACTGCTTTATTTGACTTTTTTTTTTAATTCTAGGTTCTTGATCTCGACAGGCATGGTTCAAGAAGTTTCTGTGTCACCTACAGTGAGAAAAAAAAATATTTGGACAAGTTCAACAAAGAGGAAAAGCAAACTTATCACACGAAAAACGTGGCCCATTTTGAAATCTCTTGCCTGTTTATGATAATTTGGATACCTCAGATAGAATGGTATAGAAATAACTAGTACTCGATACACCTGCAAGGTAAGAGGCAACGAAAGAGTGATAACTACGTAAATTCATGGCAAAAAATGTATTGGACAACCCCATACTACTCGCGAAATAAATGTTCTAGGAATTATTTTGTGTATAAGAGCACTCTGCGTGGTGTATTGAAGCAATCCACACCGTGTCAGGCATAAAGAAGCAGCATGGGGAACAAATTGAGTTGAACAACATTGGAACAGCTCACTTTAATTTCAAATTACGTGCTGAAGGTAAAATGTACTGAGACTTAGCCAAGCTTGTTGGAAAGCCATGTTCTACCGTTAGATACATCATAAAGAAACATAAAACAGAATAATTATTAGGGATTCGTTCTGGTCAACTAACTGCTCGGAATGAAACCTACATTCTTCATTCTGTGAACAAAACTCAAAGAATTAGTGCTAAAGATTTGGCTACTTCACTTGCCTAGGATATAAAAGTTTATGTTACAGATGTATAGATGTGAACAAAAAAAATTGGGATTCAGAAGATGTGTAGTCAGAAACTAAACATACATATCAGAAAAAGCAGAAAGAAGAAGTTCTAATCTTCCAAGAAATATCAATATGAGTGTCTGGAATTTTGGATTTTTTTTTTTAGGATGAGACTAAGATAAACTTGTATTGTAGTGATGGATATTAGGATGTGGCGAAAGAAGAATGAAGCTTTCAAGAAGCAGAACATTGCTTCAACTGGTAAAAATGTTGGATGGTCTGTTAGATTTGGGGTTGTGTAATTACTAATAGAATGGCCAGTATTCATACCCTACATACACATCTAAATCCCAATTGTTTCAAAGAATTTTGGATTGTTCAATGAATTACTAACATTAACTTACATATTCTAGGCAAGTGAAGTAGCCAAATCTTTAGCACAAATTCTTTGAGTATTGTTCACAGAATGAAGAATGTAAGTTTCATTCCGGGTAGTTAGTTTTCTTGGTTGCCCAGAACTGCTTCTGTTCCGCAATAATTGCTCTGTTTACGTTGCTTTATGATGTATCCAATGGTAAAGCATGACTTTCCAACAAGCTTGGCTTGCCTGACACCGTGTGGATTGCTTCAATACACTAAGTCGACTGCTCTTGTACACAAAAGGATACCTAGAACATTTATTTCGAGAGTAGTATTGTGTTGTCCAAATACTGCTTTTGGCGATAAATGTACGTAGTTATCACTCTTTCGTTGCCTGTTACCTTCCAGGTATATCGAGCGGTAGTTATTTCTTAAGTATTCTATCTAAGGTATCCAAATTATCATAAAAGGGCAAGAGATTTCGAAATGGTCCATGTTTTACGTGTGATAGTCTGATTTCCTCTTTGTCGAACTTGTCCAAATATTTTTTCTCCCGCTGTATATAGTTTCCCTATCTATAAGTTGTATTAGAAACTCAAAATTACGGTATTAACGGCAAACAATAATTGCATTCAAACAGCAGTTTGAAGGATATATTTCCAAGTGCAAGTCTACTCCTACTTTTGTGTGAGTTTCTCTTGTCGCTTATTTTTCTTAAACTATGTTTATATATGACAAAATCACGATGAATGATCCTTAATCCTCGGAACGCCAAGATAATTTAATCTCACGGAACGTCAAGATGAGTCATTTTCGACACATGTGTATTTCTCGTATGAAATAAAGTACTTGTTCAAAATCAAGGTATTTTAGAGTATGGTTGTATTCATTGTATAGTATTTATTGCATTGTATAGCATTTATTTATTGTATTTTATTTTTTCAAGTAGATACTACAAAATAATGAAACATACAGAAAGAAACTAATACATCATATTAACCTTGCAACCATTTTCATGGCTGCACAAAAATAAAGGTACCATGAGCCCCTTACTTATTTACACATATAAAGTACGACATATAAAACTATCAGAATCCAACTACCTTCCTCTTTCACTCTCATATGTAAAGCACACCGTATCTGTTGTACTCTGACTCTTGCAAATGAAGCTATTACATTGCTGACAATATGCGGAGTACACAGAATTTCACTCTTCCATTTAATGACTAATGGACAAAAATAATATTTTGACTGTAAGGGTCATTTTGACCCGATCTTCCCGATCTTGGCGTTCCGAGGGATAAACGACAGAAAATACCTTTTCATTTTTTCTTTCATTCTTTCTTTCCTTTTTTAACTAAATAGTCTTTATCGATGTTATGCATGAAACTCCACAAGCAACACAATCAATACACGAATTAACTCCTTTAGCCAGTCGATGGAGTATTATACGTGATGTAATTTATATAAGTACTGTAGCACATAAGTTTCATGGAGGAATTTATCAATGAAATAGATTTTCCAAAAGGAGATAAGCTTAGTAGAAGGGGAAAACGAATGACCATGTACTGTATAAATAGGAAAACAGACTTCACCTTATCATCACCTCTTCAACTTTGGGAGGGTCAGGGCCCCCAAAGCCCCCCCCCCCCCGGGATCGGCGCCCTTGGGGATAGTCCCAAATATCTGTATTCACAGCTTGTGCTCGGTTGTCTAACGAAGTTGTACGATCATTTGCCGTTATTAGCGATTAAACTATCCATGACAAGTCTCCGCCTGCCTGAAAAAAGTTATAGATGCACTATGACAGATTTACGGTCTGATGGGTGTGCAGCCCAATTTAGAAACCGATTTATTCTAGTTAATATTTGTTATATGCCTGGAGATTTTGGAGCTATCAAAGAATGATATTTTTTTTGCCACTTCTCACGGCAAAGGAGTCGTTGACGGCTTTGAAGGTCTTGTAAAGCGGGCAGTGTGGACCACAGTGAAACAACGCAAGATGCTGGTTCAGAACGCTGAAGGCTTTGTTATGGCCGCGAAATTATCATTAAAAAAAAAAGTCTTTCGTCATTGGAAATAGAAGAAAGTAAAGAAATACTGGAAAAACAATGGTAACAATTATTAGAATTTAGACCAATTGAATCCAATCATGTCTTCAAAAGAAGCAGTAGAGAAAGCTTCTTCATGGGCCCAAGTGCTCAATCACCTATTATTAACTACAAAGCCTTCAAACTGGATATCCAAGACATATACTCGACATCCAGCGAGGATAGCGAAGATTCTGAAGCTGATACGCATATTTTTGCAAGAAAGATGTCAGAAACATCAGTGCTACTGACATACACGCAGGGTTATTTCTACTCGTGGAGGTCATCATCAAAAATGCAGGAAGAAAACACCTACGAGTATTTGGCTATTGCTCAAGGCGAAGAAGATATGAACAATGATATTCGTATAATGTGTTTAAAAATTGTTGATACAAATTATAAACTATTCAAAACAGAGAAAAGTGACTGAAGTTAGTTGTTTGTAATCTACCCACACCTTACCTTCGAGATATCAAAAAGGAAGTGTTAAGAGGGAGAGGGACTTGGCTAATGCAGCGCCTACAAAATAAGGGTTCGATGTAACATGGATTTCAAACATTTCTACGAATATCATGGTTTTATGTGCTTACTTCGAAAAACATAACTCAATAGCCCCTTAAACACAATACATGGCATAATAAAAGTAATTAACTGTAGGTTCCACGATGGATGTTTTCTTAGAAATAAAGGATATTTTAGTAGCCCTTGTAACAACTTTCTTATGGAACTATCCATTATAATAATCCTTATTTCTAAACAGAAAATAGTACGCATGGTTTTCACTTAAGTACCTTCATAATTCCACGAAATATGTTGAAAGGGCTATTAAGTCATTTTTTCGAAAGAACCACGTGTTATAACTACGTTATTCTTAGAGATGTGTGAAAACCCATGTTAAATCGGATGCATATTTTGCAGGCCGCTGTAGCTAACTCCCTCTCCCTCTTAATACACGAATTTCCATCCTCTGTAGATGTTCCTGAAATTCCATAGATGCCTGATGAAAATTCATTTTATCATTTCAGACTATTGACGGATTTAAGTTTGATATTAGTTTGATTTAAGTTTGTAAAGACTGTTATTTGCGGTTGAGGAATTGAGTTCAGAGTTATTTGCATTTGTGGAACTGTAATAACATGTATAAACACTCTGTACTTCTAGGAGGCAGAATATGAGTTAATAAAGAAAATAAGAGAGAATGATTGTTTATTTTCCTTGTTTATCATAGAACTGTTCGTGTAAAATTCGAACTTAGTCCCACCCGTGACACTGAAAACGCCCGTTTAAATTGATTAGGGAATAATTTTTCGATAACTACCTATGTTACATAAGACTTCCAATTCTTACTGAACTCGAAAACAAAACCACCATTTCATTATCAATTTTAAATTCGCAGAGTTTTAGTCACTATTCATGTTGTAGTACTGTTATGTTCCTTTTTTGTCCCACCCGTGACGTCTTTTTATTTTTCAATACTTCAACTCTTAGTTTCGTTAATAAAATTCTGCCACTTAAGTTAATTCTGTAAGTTAATTCTAAGCGTGCAATGAAAACCGCGTCAAAATAATTTACAGTTAATTATCTATTCAATGTTAAAGCAACGGAAATGTAGTTCAACTGTCCTACCCGTGACGATGGAATTGCCCCTCATTACACTTACAATGCTTTGGATATACTTATAGACACTTAAAACATCTGCACTTACCTTAATAAAAGTAGTGATCAAGGGCATTCGGAGGTTAGGTAAGGTCAGGTGCGGTGTTTTATTATTATTATTATTATTATTGCACACGCGACTGCAGGAGGTTACCACTGTTTCAATGGCCGAACACTGCACTCTGAAGCGGGTAAGAAATCTTTGTTATTTGCACGCATTAGGAAATTTAATAAAAGTAGTGATCAAGGGCACTCGGAGGTTAGTTAAGGTCAGGTGCGGTTTTTTTTTATTGCACACGCGACTACAAGAGGTTACCACTGTTTCCCGCTAATTTGCAACCGCAAGGGAGTCGTATTCATGGTGCTGCGATCGGTTTTCACATAGTCTTTTCCTTACAATGGCCTAACCTTGCCCTTTTAAGCGAGTAAGAAACCTTCGTTATTTACAGTAATTAGGCACTTTAGACAAGCAGCGCCACGCCAATTTTACATAAGATACCTTCCTTTACTTACCCACGAACTCCATTTCTCGTGTAAATTTTCCATTTTTTGGCGACGTAAAACTATAGCAGCACCTTTTTTAAGGCAAGAAAAATAGTATAGTCCTCCATATAGCAAAATACGTCTTTAGGTGAGAGTAAATTTCGCTGCAATCGAGGGATTTTAAACGAAATTTCCCTGTTTCCTTCTTGCAAAATTAAGAACAAAATTTCCCTGCGCCCAAAGAAAATTCCCCGAACTCGGTAACACTGATGACAAACAATTTCGGCTATCTAAACTGTTATTTTTCATAACCGGTAAGTTTTAACAATTTAGACAAATTAACTGTTATTGCTTAACTTTTATCTCTACTGGAGTACTAGGTGTGAGGAGCGAAGTTGTGATTTTTCCCCCCTGCATATGAGGTAATTCATGTATTTAGTACTACTAATAAACGAGTCTTCTTCATTGATGAAAGAAGTGGAAGTATAAGTAATTGGAATAGTAAATATTTCTATTTAGGGTAAGCACGGTCTAACTTAATATAATATTACTTAGACAAAAGCATGTTTAGGTCAGCCAGCTATAGTGCCATAACTACGCTCGATACTACTCATTCATTTGCAAGTAATAATTACAGATGCTTCTATAAACAGCAAACGACAGCCAGCAACCCAAAAAGTGTTACGAAAAGCCGTATATAATTCATTGAATATACAAGTTGATCAGCAGATGCAAACATGGTGGCATGCAGAGATATAGCAATGGCGTCACTTCGTATTATGAAAGACAGGGCGGGCTTAGAACAGTAATGATCCCGTAAGCATAGCATTGTAATGTTTTACGTGCTGTGTAAATAAACCTTCCAAATCGTTCGCAGGTTGGTTCAGTGGATAAGAAGACTGTTTACTGAGTAGGAGACCCGGGTTCGAATCACAGTGAGGTCAAGTTGTATTTTTGTTTCGGCCGCAGAACCGATTCAATTACTTTCTCGTTTTCGTGTAGAAGTCATTAGTAAAATCCTGGATGATAAAGTACAAGTATACAAGCATAAAAAACAACAGAAACACATTTTACATTTAACCTCGAAATGCATAGCCGCACATCTAGATAATAATTTTAAAAAATTAGGACTTCCCACATCGTTAAGATGAGTGTTCAAGTGATTTGTGTAAATTTGTCCCCCAGGGCGTCATTATGTAGAAAAATCCTGTTTATCTGATAAGTCCTACCCCAGATTCTGTCACTTGATCAAAGTGGCGGCAAGAATTGAAAATATCTACAAATACAGGGTATAATATATACAATTGTTTGGATACTGTTAGAACAACTGGACCGGCGATTTTGCGATGAAATGAAAACCTGTGTATTTTTTTCTTTTTTTATACTTTTGTGATCATTGTTTTTTTCTTAACCGCTACAAGGCATTACAACCATGGAGCTTTCAGAAACGTATTACACAGCAAAGAATAAGCTTTGTGTACTGGGCAAGATTGTGTATAGTATCCATACCTTCTTTATTTTATAGTATATCTTATATTCTCCCTCTCCTCCAATATGTGCAACCTAACATTACTTGTTTTCATAGGTTAGGTTATTGTACACACACACACATATATATATATATATAATAAATCACAGCCATATTCAATCCACTAGTGAATGAGGCCTCTCCCCGAAGGGAGGAGTTGGTCTACTGCTCCCACGCTGACCAGACGGGTTAGGAGAGGAGAGCCGAAGCTCTCACTGTGATCGCCACTTTATTTTATTCACAGTAGCTCCCCAATTGTCCTCACGATGCTGGGTCAACACCGAAATTTTTGAGCCCCCACCGGGAATCGAACCCGGGACCGCTCGCACTGAAGTCGAGCGCGCTACCGACTAGGCTACGCAGGAGCTATATATATATACAGATGCTTATCAGAATAATGGAAACACCTGAATGAAAGTGCAACTTACCAGATTAATATGGTGTCGGGCCACCTTTCGCCTTCAGAACAGCCTTGACGCGACGTGGGATGGAGGCATAGAGGTCGTGAATGGTAGCAAGTGGAATATTACACCATTCCTCGTGCAGGGCATCGGCCAGTTCTGTGAGAGAGGATGGAGGTGGAAATCGTCGCCGGAGTCGTGTTTCCAAGATGGACCACAGATGTTCAATTATGTTGAGATCTGGGGATTGGGCGGGCCAGGGGAGGTGTTGAACTTCATCCCGATGTTCCTCAAACCACGCTGCAACAACTCCAGCTGTGTGAATGGGTGCATTATCATCCTGGAATATGGCGTCATTGTCCGGGAACAACATCCGGACCATAGGATGCAAGTGGTCTCCTAAAATTGCGACATAATCGTTGGCAGTGATGCGTCCGCGAAGTGTGACCACAGGACCCAATGAAAACCATGATATTGCGGCCCACAGCATCACCGTGCCGCTGCCATGTTTCACAGTTGGGCGGAGACACTGCAGATCATATGCTTCTTTGGGCGTTCTCCGCACATAAACACGGCCCGTGGTTTGGAATAGGGTGAATGGTGACTCATCCGACCATACCACACGTTTCCAGTCGTCAACGGTCCAAGTGCATGGTCGCGGCACCATTTGCGGCGTGCTAAAGCGTTCTGGTCCCTGATGAGAGGTTTGGCCCGTGCAACACGACCCCGTAAGTTCATGTCATGTAATTCGCGGCGGACTGTGATTGTCGAAACAGGTTGGGGGAGGTGCTGATTGAGTTCCTCCGTCACTTGCGCCGCAGTGGCACGACGGTTCCGCGTGACAATGCGCTTTAATACCAGGCGTGCCCTGTCACTGATGCTTTTCTTCCGCCCACTGTTCCGCTTCCCCGATGTGGTTTTCCCGTGTGTTGTGTAGGCCGTTATCACCTTCGACACTGTCCCTGGCGACACACCTAACACACTAGCCACTGCCGTCACACTCACTAAACATAACCGCGCACCAACAATTTGCCCTCTTTGAAACTCTGAGAGGTCTCCCATTTTACACTACCTCCGTCTGCTGCAGCCACTGTACACTCCTGTTCCACGACGCCTATATATATATTTTATCATGTTTAAATTTCTCTATAATACCGAAGATATACTGATTACAATGGCTATAGGACTGTGGAATTAAAATGTGTACTTTTGTATTTAACAAATATACTGGAGAATTAGGTGCTGAGCCAAAGTTAGAATTGAGAGTCGAGATATCTGAAGTCAAGTTTGGGTATGATGGTGGGTAACGAAGACAATAAATTGTGGAAGCTCCAGGACTCTACTCACTCAAATACAGGCGGTATAAGTTGTAACATTCCGGATCTAAAACTATTATACACGCCAATGTTCGTTCTCTGGTACCGAAAATAGATGAAGTTAGATAATTAATTAATCAAACACAATTTGCCGTATTTATTGTAACAGAATCGTGGCTCGATGAATCTACAAACACGGACTTAATTCAAATACCTGGGTACTCCGTTGTTCGTCAAGATATAGGATCTAGAGCTGGTGAAATTATATTATACTATCTAGAGAACCTGGACCTTAAAACTGTAACTCAGACTCTAATTTTAATCGCATAGAATATATCAACGTTATTATTAAATTCAGCTCACTGTCGATAGGCATTGCTGCGCTATATAGGCCACCCAGTACACCATATAGTGAACTATCAGTTATTGAAGACATTGTAACAGATCTCTACCCTCAAGTGGATAATCGTTATGTAGTGGGAGATCTAAATGCCGATCAACTCTGTCCAGAAAAATCTGAAACTGTTTACTTAAAATCAGTCTTGGAATCATTACAGCTAACTCAATTAATTGATGAGCCAACTAGAATAACTGAATCCAGTGAGTCATTACTGGATTTAATCATTACTGACAGTGTCTAGATGGTTCAGTCATATGGTGTTAAAGCCCCCATTGGTACGTGCGACCATTGTGTCACGTTCGTAGTACTCAATACTGCCTGCATCCCCAGGCGCTCAACTGAAACTATTCGTTTTCGGAACTATGCCACTTTCAACGAGGAATTATTCTACCGTGATGCTGAAAACACAAACTAGGACGATGTCGAATTATGCGAATCGATAAACGATAAAGTAAACTTTTTACAAAAAAAACTCTAACAAACCTTTTTGATGTACATGCTCCAATTAAAACAACGAAAATCACTAAATGCAAATTAGTGTAGATTTCAAGCAATACAAAGCTACTAATGAAACTCCGTGATCGTGCCCACCAAAAGTTCAAACGTACCAGAGCCCTACAGGATTCGGATGAATACAAGAGACTGCGTAATTTCACAACAACTGTGGTTCGGCAAGAAAAAGTCCCATATTTCTCTCATCGCATAAAGTGTAGCGTTAGCATACACGATACCTGGAAAATAATACGCGAACTTGGTTTGTGCAATAAAAATACTCTACCTGTTCTCCCTGTAGTGCTGAACGATCCAAATGATGAGTCATCACTTTGTCAACTCCCATCGCGTTTCAGCTACTAGTGAAGATATCATTGATCAACAAATACTGAAATTTAAATCTCAAAGTCTCCCGTACTCTGGTAATTCTTTTCATCTACAACCTCTGGATATAAACGAAGTGAAAAAGGCTGTATATAAAATTAAATCTAATGCTGCTGCACTTGATGGAGTAACTAGAAAAATGCTTAAGCTCGCGATGCCCTTCATCTTAGCCCCACTAACACATGTCTCGCTTTCTAACGGCTGCTTTCCTTGTGCGTAGAAGCTCGCTAAAGTTGTGTCCCTTGCAAAGAAAAATCCAGTAAAATCCTTAAACGATTTGAGACCTATCAGCATCTTACCAGTTATGTCAAAAGTTTTGGAAACAATAGTTTTTCAGCAATTAACTGATCATGTTAATAGTACTGCTCTCTTACCAATCTTTCAATCTGGCTTTCGTAAGCATTTTAGCACCACTACAGCTTTATTACAAGTTACCGATGAGGTACTACACGCAATAGACAACTCTCATGTAGTAATCGTAGTACTACTGGATCTCACGAAAGCATTTGATCTAGTCCACCACGGCGTACTCTTAGCAAAAAAGAAATATTACAATTTTTCTGATACCGCGATTATGTGGTTCGAATCATATTTGAAAAACAGAAAACAGCAGACATGTCTCAATACAGCGTATTATGCTCTATCTGAGCCATTACTTGTTAGAGCAGGTGTACCGCAGGGATCTATATTAGCCCCATTATTATTTTCTATTTATACCACAGATCTCATGAATGTCGTCAGGCACTCATCTGCACATTTTTATGCAGACGACACGCAACTAATTATTTCCTCACCGCCACAATACATTATGCGAACAGTGGAACTTCTTAATGATGACCTCGCGGCCGTGTCAAACTGGTGTCATGATAATGGTCTTCTCATCAATCCAGTGAAATGCGCGTTTACTCTTCTGGGAACCCAACAACAGTTAAACAAGATCAACCATTCGGAACTAAAAGTGTGGATTATGGATTCTTATGTCTCTTTCTCTCCAAATATCAAAAATCTTGGGCTGACAATAGATCAGGAACTGAGCTGGAGTACACATACGACTTCACAGTGCCTTAAAGCATTAAATGTACTAAGACAACTGTATAAAATAAAAGATTTCCTATCGCACCATATTAAGTTATACCTTGCAAATGTGCTTATTCTACCTCGATTTGATTACTGTGATGCGGTGTATGGAACGCCTCTTTCTACTCGTAGATGCATGGCTATTCAAAAGGTTCATAACTCTTGCATTCGGTTCGATTTTGGATTACGTAAAAGTCAGCATATCTTACCCGTGATGAATAATAATAATATTTTGACTATGTCTCTGGGTCGGTATCTGCACTACTGTTGCTTGATCTATAAGGTTCTCAAAATAAAATCTCCACCGTACCTATACTGTAAATTCATAAGTAGGTCCAATATTCATTCATATACAACGCGGAGCTGTGAAAAGCTTGATGTACCACGCCACAAGCTCAAACAGGTTCAGGGATCCTTCTCAATATCGGCAGCAAAGGCCTGGAATGAGCTTCCCAAACATATCCGAGATATTGAAACATTTAAATCATTTAAAATTTTTCCTACTTAAGGATCAGCAGCTAACCTCCAGTACACATGATAAATTTACTACCTAGATGTCAGATGCGAAATCGGTTCAATATTGTCCTTTTGTGCTCATTAACGCAATTATTGGTTGTAATTTGTAATGGTGTTTTATTGTGTGTGTGTGTTTTTTTTTGTTGTTGTTGTTTAATCCACATTATTTTACTGATTTTGTAACTCTGTTTTTTTTTTATTATTATTATTATTTGTAACTGAATTATTTCTCTTGTATTTCGTCAAATTTTGACAAGGGTTAGGTGGTAAAGCAGCCTCCGGCTGAACCTCGCCCGCTCTAATAAAGCCATTTTGAATTCAATTCAATTCGATTGAGAAGATGTAATTCAGTACAAAGTGGCAATGACTTCTACCGGGCAGATTTTCGAAATATTCCTTAACAAGGGTGTTCGTCCGTTTTATCAATTAGATAGACAAGGATCAATTTTTGCAAGGGCCTCTTGAACGGAGTGGTTCGGAGCTCACTGTACCAAAAACTATAGGTCCCGTCCTTAGAAGCTTACCAGTTCGTTTAGCACGTTAATAACAATTCAGTCAATCCAACGAGTATCGACATCATTGAGTAAGAAGCCTGGACGTGCAAAGAATATGGATGATTATATTAATATTTTTATATTTAAAGTGGTTGTATTGAGTTGGGGCAACTGGAATAAATTATAAACTTTTCTTAAATTGTTTCATTTACTTCTCTGCTAATAATTATTTTGGATATGAAGCAGCAGCATGATATTGACACTTCGTATGCCCCTGGTTGCCTAGTAGTGCCCTAGTGCTTGCCTTTGTGCGTGATCACGGGTTCATATTCGATAGGCATCCATGAAACTGACTAATTCGGAAGCTACCTAACCACAAAGGTGCTCTAAGTCCTGTGCTTAGAAGCTCTCAGTTTCGTTTGGAACTTAATAACTACAAAGAGCATGGGGAGTCTTAGTCAGAATAATCAAATTGATCAGTGGTCGAACACGCTCGCTTTCCCCGTACCCTTTTAGTAAGCAGTGACTAAAATCACAAGCTTCCCGCCCCCATTTGAGGTATAATCATAAATATGAAAGAATAATATCTACGTTTCTAATCGTTTGTAAAATTGTGGAATTCACTTTGTCATAATTTTCGCCTTGCATTTTCTTCCTGCCAAATTTACAGCTATCACTGTTATCGAGCACCGTAAAAATATAACCCTTTATTTGTATATTACTTCATTTTTATTTGACAATTTCGCCGATTTCTGATTTTAGGTTGTTAGTTTACCTTGAAATCGTAAAATTTATTCCATACATAAGGAATGCGGTACAAATAGTGTTTTATGTCGCACAAGAACGAAAAATTTTCGAAAGAAATTAATTCTGGACTAATAGAGCTGCACCAAATATGCTGTATAATTTGTTTCCTAAGTGCGTAATGTAACGAACGTTTTTTGAAGCATGAAACAACATACATAATGCCTACAAAAGAAATTAACATTTGTAATTAAAAATTCTCAATGTTTAATTAATATACAAACATACATAAGTCGTTTACTCATCTAGATAGCAATCACAATAAAAGAGAATTCACTGTAATTTAATTTATGCTTAAAAATTTGAAATAACGTCTACTTTTAAACAGTATGCTTCATACTTTTGAATATCATTTTTCTGTTTACAGTATTGCCGCAACAAGTAGACGATGAATCAGCTCCAGAGTTTCGTCACAGCCCATAGGGTAACAATTTCAACGTATGGGATTCCGGTAGCTGCTGTTGTTGGAGTATATTTAGTGGAAAGAACTTGTCTCAGATCATTGCGACGGAGGTAACGCATAAACACTGCTTAATATATTTCCTGTTCATACATTTTAGATAAGAAATAATAATTATTATTATTAACTACTACTACTTCACGTTTTAAGGCGGTATTTATAATCGTCGGCCTATTGGCAAGATATACAGGGTGTCCTAGGAGTAAGGGGGCACTCTGGAATAAGAACATTGTCGTAGCTGAGTTAGAGATTGCTGTATGAACTTAATTTAAACCGTATTATTTTACCTTCTTCATGCTATCTCTGATGATAATTCAGATAGAAGTGTTTAATTTTGTGAATGGTTTGTTGGAAAATGTGAAGATGATGTGGATTGGGAAACGAGGGGAGACTGAATATCCCGTCGCTCTCCCCGATTTTATGCCTACGAGGTTCTTACTGTGGGGTGTTTGTTGTGAAGAGTGAGGTGTATTCTAAAATATCACGTACGATTGATTAACTGAAATGGAACACCGTACGAGCATGTGCAAATTTTCCCGTGGATCTGTGTATTAAAGTGTGCTTATCATTTGTCTGCAAAGCAATGGTGCGGTATTTGAACACTTGCTATGAATTATGTACTACTATCGCATGTGCTAATACTAATCATACTGTTCCTTCAAACTAGTGACTATTTCTATGTGTGCCAAGCTCAGTAAACTTAGATCAATAGATCATACTCAGTTGCCTCCTTTCTTTTGGGACACCCTGTATGTGTTTGGTATGGTATGATGTTCTGTTAAGGAATTCTCTTAGGATCGTACAGATACAACAACTGCTTTCTGGATCGCTCCTTGTAGTGTGGATGCTAACTTTAGTAGCTGTCTGATCTGAGCCTTAGATGCCATAAATAAAATTTTAAAAAATCAATTTAGGAACTATAGGCAGTGCTTAAATGATATTAATGTTACTACGGTTGCAGATATTACTAGTGGTGCTACTGTCATTTTGTTCTGTTTGCATGCTCGTCTGCTGTTTTCTGCTCCTTCTTGGTCCTTTTCTTTTTTCTCTCAGAACTTCTTGTTTATGTTGAACGTACTGGGCATGTACTTTTCTTTTCTCTTCGTAAGTGTTATTTCCCATCTATTGGCTTGTCCGTGATTATTGAGCGGTCCCAGTACAAGGTGATTTTTTTTTTAGTGACTCGTGGATTCATACTTGTAATAAGATTGGTGGTTGTGTCTGAAGTGGCAGCTTGCGCTGGCATACCGTTGTTATATGCTATCAGGCTCCGATGCTTTCTTGCAGAGTCTCTACGTGTCGTTTTTTTATATTATGTTGCCTTGTGATACGCTTCATGTTGTTTTTCTGTTTCTGTTGTTTGGTCTTGTATTGCGATCAGTAGACCTTTCTATTTCTTTCATCGACTTTCCACCAGTGAGCCAATTGTTGGATGCTATTATCTGTGTGATAAATCAACACTGATATTATTATTACTACTCTAATACTACTACAACGAAATCTCTTTAAAATTGACACCCAAAATCGGTCGTCTTGAGGACGTGGTAATAAGAGGTGAAAAGGATTTGAAAACGGTATGATCTTCTGTTTGAACTCTCATCTTTGCTCTATTTACAACATTCATCGTTAAGGTCCCCAGTTGGCCGAAATTTTAGAACATTCGTTTTCTGTACGAACCGGTATTGTTTTTACAAGAAAGATGCAAGCAGTACCAATCACGTGTCTACTTTATCACAGCATATTGAAACCACCATACATAATGCAGTAGACGCTAAAATTATACAAAAAACAGATAAATCGAAAGAATGTATAGTGTATCCAAGTGCCTATATACGTAATAAGAAATCAGAACTTAATTTAGATTAGGGACAGTTAGATAAAATATGGACTCGTATTTTACACAGATTACAAATAATATACCCGGCAGTTTTTGTTTTAAGATTTTATATACCTTTTATTTAACAGTTTTAATCTCTTACATAATATAGAATTTTTCTTCTTTGAGGTCACTATATGATGAGTTGTACACAAATTTTTATTTATTATTTTTTTGTGTTAATTATATTTCCATCAGACCTCTTTAGCCCTGGCAATCCGCATTGAAACTTATAACGCCAAGTCCACCTGGAGTGAAAAATGACCCATTTAATATTTTACCATTTTCAATTGATTTACGAGACCAAATCTTACACATACGTGCACCAGGTACTGAACCTGGTCGTAGTTGTAATCAGGGTCGAGTGTTGCCAACCTATTTCATTTTTTATTTTTTTTAATGTCTTCCATACTATTTGACGTATCCGCACAAAATTTGGCACACACATTATTCGACACAAGAGAAAAATACTGAGTGTCCCCATCCCCAAGCACCTCGGTTGTCAGTGTTGTCAAACTAGTTCCAAATTCAAATTTTCCATGGCTCTCATACAGTTGAGCGTATACCAACAAACATTCTATCTGCCTCGGGTATTTTTATATCCCAATCCACATTTTTCCTCTGTTGTATTTTCTCGTTTCGATTTAAAATTGAAACGGAACATTCACTAGGCTTGCTTCCAAAAAAACATTATTAGAAAAACACTTATAATATAGGAAATATAGTGTGAAAAGTTTTACTTGTGATTAAAACTGACCCCAGGCGGACTTCTACGATTAATTAAGAGATAAGATCAAATTCACATTAAATAATGACATGTTTTTATACACGGAGCACAATTAGTATCTAAAATAATACGTACGTAAGTAAATATTAATCATTATTATTGTCTTGGTAACGAAAAAGTAATAATAATATATTTCGCTAAATACTTTTAATCTACCTCCGGAAGGTTTCTTCAGGCGAACAGCAATTTGTTTACTTATTTTTTTATGGATACATGCGTTGAAAGTGTAAAGATAGGACGTAGAAATTAAACATCTTACACAATCTGTCTTTCTTTTCAGATACTTGTATCCATTCTCACTTGTTATGTGTGGTTTTTACCTGACTAGCTCATATATTTAGTATCTTACACGTAACATACCTATGTGATAGATCGTAAGTGTACCTTCCTCTTTATCTGCCCACTTCTATATTTAACCTTGTCTTCACCATTGATATTTCTCATGATTCGGAATCATTGAACTTTACCCCAAATCAAAGAGCCGGCTGGGTGGCCGAGGGGTCTGTGGCGTTAGGCCATCGGCTCGAAGGTTCCTGGTTCGAGTCCCGGCGTGGTTGTGAATTTTAACAGCTAAAGGGCGAATCGTGACGTGCCAAAGTTCAAAGTTACTAGACTGGCCCATATCAAAATAAAGTTTACCAAAGTTTTACCCAATAAGAACTAATTTGCATATCAGAGAATGTATTCTCAAACTTTCTTGTTAGGTAAATCACAAATTCCTTTTACTTTACCCATTTACGGCTCCTACATCAAATCAGTAACTTGAACAAATTGATACAACCAGTGGCGTATTCTGGATTCACAGCCTCTTCTACCACTAGCCAAAGTAATAAGCAGAAAAAGGGTACGAAGGTCACACATAGTATTGATGATGATAGGTGTTCTGGCCTCCATTTTATGTAAATTAACATTACTTGTGCACAAGTTTAGGCTGCGGTGGTAGCGTAGATAGTCCACAGGCTACGCTCCTGGATACAACTTAAGAATACGTTGATTATATATAAAAACATAAATCGTTCATAATTACTTATTTTTAAAAGTAATTTCTTTTACATTTACTATTTTTTAAGTTCCAAGTATTTTCTCTTCTTGTTGATTCTCTTCCTTTCCTTCTTATTTCTCACAAGGCTAAATTTGCCTTATTGTTTTAAATGGTGTTCGCGCTGTACAGGTCTGTATTTTATTTATTTCATTTTATTAAATCTTTTTTCACTGTTTTCCTCAAACCTTCCTTTGTGTTTTATCATCATATTCTGTCACGACATTTATATAATGACACACCGCATCTAGATTTTCACATACATGTATTAAAAAACGGCCTGAGCCTTAGATGCCTAAAAGCCATAAATAAAAATTCAATTTCACGTATAAATAGACATTTCCACGAAATAAACCGTTGTTTGCCTGAAGAAACCTTCCGGAGGAATGTAAAAAGTACTTAGCGAAAGATTTATTATAATTTTTTTCGTTAAAAAAGAAGATTAATATTTACTCCGCTTTATATTATTTTTTTTTAGATAAAGTCATATTATTCTTTAGTTAACGTTCTTATCATTGTTACAATAGATATATTCAGATAATGTATATTTTTTTCTTTGATTACTAATTTATGTAATGAAATTACTGTACTTTATTTTTAGAATTTTCGCACGCTTTATGTCAAATGCTGTGAAATCGTATAATGAGGCTTCACATCACATTAAGGAGGAGTTATTTTCGGACTTAGAAGATGCATTTCCTCATGACAGGGAAACCAAACGAATTTTGGAAATAGGAATGGGTAGTGGTAAGAATACCTTTAGTTTCCTCATGTTATTTCACTTCTGACGTAAAAACAGTTTACTTGAAGCTTTGTTTATTAGAAAGTCAATTCACCAATATGGTACTGTTGCATCGCAGTTTGTATTGCATACCTGAATTGTATGTACGTAGTTGTTCAGACATAGAAGCGATGTTACATTGGCTTCTGTGACATATGCTTTAACGGATTAGAAAAATGAATAAGCTAATAATCCTCTTGATATGAACTCGATGATAATCTTGTCGATATTATTCATAGGCATGAATGGCCGAGCGGTCTGCGGCGGTAGGCCATCGGCTCGAAGGTCCCAGGTTCGAGTCCCGGCATGGGTGTTGATTTTAACAGCTAAAGGCGAATCGTGACGGACCGAAGTCCAAAGTTACTAGACTGGCCCCTATAAAAATGAAGTTTATCAAAGTTTTTATCATAGGTATGAAAGTAGTGTTTAAATCAAACACAAAATTTAGGTACAACCGGGAACCCCAGAACTTGACCATCCTCTTTAACTATCCAGATTCTAACCGCATGAATGGTTCAGGGCAGACAATATACCAGGTCAAGAATCAATCGAATTGCTCACCGAGACTCATCTCGTTTGATAAAGCATCTGGTTTAATATTCATACGCAAATCTGCGGTAACACACATGGGAACCACAAGAAGTTCGGGCTTCTTTCATGCAAACTGTGCCAACATTTATACATATTGAATTAACACAGAAAAATTGGTAACCGCCGTGACCGGGACACAAACAGATCTCCTGATTGCACAATTGGGGTTCACTAAGCCGGTGATGGCGTTGTGCTCTAAGTATCATTCTCGGGACGTGCAAAGATCTTTCAATGGTGAACACTTTACTGGCCTGTTAGCTGACCAACACCACTCCCATGAGGTCTTCGCCGCCGGCTGAATTGCCGTTTCAGCAGGATGATAATACACCATGTTATCGAGATCACAACACAACGGACTGGTTGGAGGAATTCGACAGTAAATTCTACATACTGCCTTGGTTTCCAAACTCGTTGGACCGTTACCCTATTGTACTTGGGATATGCCTAAACTTCTTCAGCCCAAATGTACATCAACTGAAGGCGCGGATGCAGCCGGTATGTGTCGAGTTAAAAATGGAAGATGTTCGGCACCTTGCGGAGCCTGCAGCTCGACGCACAATGGAGCAAAGTTCTAATTTGCCGTGCAGAGTTCATATCTATTACAGAAATGTTGTTAAATTCTGTAGTTTTATGCATAAGTGTGTTTTCAGTTCTACGTAGTTCGAATAAAATATACGTACGAATTGACTTTGGCTGAGAAATATTATAGTAATTTGATTAGATATAGGAACGGATGCAGAAACATGAACGCTTCGCAATCGGGAGAACCCGAGTCTACGTATCAGGACCGGCCAATTGTCGGAGTTTTCACTATTTTCCCTCAGTTCCATCAGGCAAATGCTAAGATGGTACCTCGAGAGCGCTGCTATCCACATTCTTTCTTTCATAGGCAGAATCAAGTGTATGATTTGAGACTTAGTAGTTTCAAGGTGCTACATAAAAAATAGTTTGTGTTGGTTTACTAGAGGTAGAGCATAGTAAGAAATTATCTGGATGTTCTCGTATAATGACAAGAAGTAGTATCTAATCATGCAGCTTTCAACAAAGAATTAACAAATATAGCACTGACTAATTCTGAGATTTCTGTTGTTCCAGGTGCAAATTTGAAGTTCTACCCGAAAGGCAGTGCTATCGTAGCGATTGAACCTAATTCCTTTTTCACGAAATATTTAGAGGACAGCTTCAAGGAGTATCCACATATAAAATTGGAGAGATTAATTATTGCTTATGGTGAAGATATGAGAGCAATTCCAGACAACAGTGTAGATGTTGCTGTTACTACCATTGTCATGTGTTGCGTAGCAGACATCGACAAGGTGCTACGGGAAATCAAAAGAGTGCTTATTCCAGTAAGTACGAATTAATATATTACGAAGTATCTTCAATTGTTACTTCTCTCACTTAGCAGAAACCTTTTTCCTCTCCTCATTTGTATTTCTTTTATCGCCTTTAGACATCTATAGCTGAGGCCGGGATAGGGTAGGGAGGAGTCGGGCAGGGCCTAAGTTGAAGGTACTATTCCGGCATTTCAAAACTGCTCTTTCGAAACTTTTCCAGTTCGTTACAGCTACTTCATTCAATCAATAAATGCTCTCGTTCACTTCAACTGGCGTTTGTTCCCCAAAATTTGCATTAAGGTTCTGATCTGACTGGTTTCCATTAAATCACAGTGAAAGGAAAAGAACATGATGGTTAGCTTTTGCTAATCTATATAGATTTGAGAGTTTAGCGTTTCCTATACTGACCTCCACTTTTTCTGATTGACTCGGCAACCTATTCCCTTTTCATTGCATTTCCTATACTATATCCCGCTTTCTCTGACTGCGTTTTCTAAACTGAATCCCACTTTTTTTCTGGCTGCGTTCTAATACTGTATCCCACTTTCTTCGACTGCGGTTTCTGTACTGAATTCCACTTTCCTGACTCCATCTCCTTTACTAAGTCCCAGTTTTTATTATTAATTATTATACCGAGCTCCATTTTCAACACAAAACACTATTTCTAAAACCCGTTTCCAATCAGTACTTGCGCACGCGCAGAACGTCGTCAATTGCTTTTGATGTGGACGTCCGCCATCTTGTTTTTCTATCCCTTCAAATTGTGCACGTGTGTTTAGTGAACTGCTTTCTTGTCTACAACTGAAGATGGCTGAAGCCGAAAATTTTAAGTGACTTTATAGTGATATATATATATTTACAAGTGACACCTTCGCTTGATTACAGTTTAATACCTAAAAGGGTGTGTGGTGCAATTCATAAAGTTACTCATAACGTTTAATACAACAACAAAAGAAAATTAAAAAAATACAGAGTAATCCTAAGTATAGAACAATAGGTAGTTTTCCTTTGCTAAAACATTTTGTTTGGAAGCATTGAACTCGCTACCCTGCCCTCTGTTTACAAAATATTGAAAGAAAACTTTGTACGCAAATAGGTTCTATCACGATGCATCGAGTTCTATCACGATGCATCGAATTGAACATTCTCCCGACAAAGGACCTATGGGCTCATTTTCCGGCTACCGCCTCAGCTGTAGCAAATTATAAATAGGGAATGTTATGGACTTAAATCCGTCTTATAGTTCTCATGTAAGGAAACTTCTTAATTGCGTAACAAAGTGCTTTTCGGTTTTCAACTCTGAAACCATCATCGGGTGATACTTAAAAAGTGTATATGGAATTTACTGTGATATACAATTTTTTAAAGATATCTGTTTCTGTGGTGTAACTTACATTTTTGGAAATTTCGTATTCAACTGTTTTTAAGTATGGCCAGATCATGTGCTGATTTAGGATTTCAATAAAAAATACCTACTGTATTTTGTGACCTTTTTTATGTATGACTGTGTGCATTCACCTAAATTAGTTATTATTTTGTAGTGATATTTCGCTTTCGTATTATCTTCAGTAAATCACGTGGGATAAAAGTTTGATAGGGGGAAACTGATTCATGCTTTTAATAATAATATACAATAATTCGTCGAAATACTTAAACATGTTTGTTTTGTGTAGAATAACACGAAAATTAAGAAGTATTTTGTACTTCACACAAAATTTAATTTCTTTAGATTTCCTGTGTTTTCTAAATTCAGAATTCTAACTTCGTTGAATTTACTTTTGAATCAAGTTCAGTAAAAGGAAGTCTTAACGCTACGGGAAGAAAATCAAACCCTATTGCGTTTCCAAATCTGTAAGCTCGAAACATCGTATTATGCTTCTCACTGGTAACTATTTCGACGAAATAACTAAAATGCATTTTTCTTTTACTTTCAGGGAGGAAAGTACTTCTTCCTGGAGCATGTTAATGAAAGGAGGGGTACTTGTTTGAATGTAATTCAGAACATTCTGACTTATTCTCGGTTTTGGCCTTTCTTATTTGATGGTTGTCATTTGAACAGAAATACTGACGAAAATGTTAGGAAAGCAGGATTTTCTGAGGTTCAGCAGAAAAGAGTTTACATTGATACCTCAAAAGGATTTCTTCTGAAATTTTTGAAGAGCCATGTTTTTGGAATAGCCACAAAATAGATAGATGTATGGTGTATTACATTTTGTACTGACAATTGTTTCAATATTATAATTCAGAGGTTTTATTAAATGATATTTTAGAGTAATATTTCTGATTGAACAAAGATTGTTTCTCATAGCTCTTTTTTTTTTCTTTGTGACTTTTGCATCTGCTATGATGGCTATATTTACTATGTTGGAACGACATGGGATGAGAAGTGAAAACCGTGAACCTGTTTGCATAGACATTCGGGACAAGTAAATGTTTTAGACCAAAGAAGATTGTATGACATATTGATTCATAGCAATTTTAGTCGCGCACTTCAGAATGCCACTGGGGAGGCAAGCAGGTTCGAGTTCTGCTGTCGGACATGCTGACTTGAGGTTTTACTCGGTTTCAGCAGGTGAATGGAAGTATGGTACCTAGCCACAACCTCTGCACGTTACCTTACCCTTCCTGAAGAATCTAATCAACTCTTTTGGGCGTATTCATGATAAAATAATTTCCAATTGTAAAGTATGGTGATGGTTCTATTCTTGGAAGAGGGGCGGGGCTATGGAAAGAATACAGCTTTACGTAATATTATGACTCATTTCAGCGTGGTTAGAAGACAGAAGGTAACGAAAATCGTAAGAATATTAGTTGAATGTGCTAATGTCAAGGAGTATTCGTTTTTTTTATTTTATTTAATTTATATTTACGGATCAGGCAAGCAGCTATATTCTAAGCTCGACACATGCCTGGAAGATTACGTTCCTCGGAGGACACTCACCGAGTAGCCGTTGCTCAGTTGGTAGAATATAGACAGCTCATTCGGGAGGTCCTGGGTTCGATCCCAGCAGCCGGCCATCCAAACTGATTTTTTTTCCTTAGTCACACAGCTATTATCGGGATGGTACCATCGAAACTAGACCCTACCGGACATCTTTCGCACATTCTCTCTTCACTCCTATTCTGGGCTGAGCCATGGTTGCCAAATGGCATTGTTCGATTTGTTATAAATTACGAAGGGGGGATCCTACAACTAACAGCTGCTGGTAAGTTTGAACCTACTACCGGTTTGGGTAGAAATACAAATATTTTATCCCTGGTAAAGATGATATTCGGGATCAACAACCGGGGATGAAGACCTCTGGTGCCAGGGAAAATCTCCGGTATCCCCCCTAGCAAATCGAATACCGCCTAAAGGCCTTATGTGAACTTCAAATTCGGCGAGCATCCTTCCGGAAAAGGGGAAGAGAGCAGCCAAGTATCTGTCTAGGTACCATACCGGCATTTACACGGTGAAACTAAGGGAAATCTCAGTCAGTATAGCCGGCAGCAGGACTCGAACCTGCATGCCGATCCGATTACTGTAAGCAGTAGACTACGAGAACTAGATAATATTGGTTGTTAAGGACACTTCGTATATTTTAAAATCCTTTCAGAATTGTTTGTGAAAAAAAAATAACGTGTAATGGTGGTTATACTAAGAGTTTTTCCGAAAATAAGAAAGAATCAGACCTGCTTTTCCGCGTAATATGAAGTTCTCTGTTCTTAAAAACTGCTGAACAGTATGATGATATTAAAACTAATCAACATACCTTTTTGGTGCAAATATGTAAGCTGTGATTCGTATTCTTCCTCTTGCATTATCGGTATGGTAGTCTTTCCTTGTTATAAGTATCTTTATGGGGACCGAATTATACCTAAAATTTAGAAATGTATTGATTGTAATGAAGATGAAGTTTTATATATATTTTTTCATGTAATAATTGTTAAAATAAATATTTGATTATGAAAGTTGATTAAGGAACGAATTTGATTCATTAGAGTTTTATCACAGAAACTGAGAAAAACTCAGTTGATTATTGAGGACTTGAGAACTCATAAAGAAAAAAATAAATGTGTTGTTTAATAGTTTGTTATGTTACTATTGCGAAAGAAAATGAAAGTATTAACTGAGAAAAGTATGAAAATGGGCAGATTTTTCTGGGAAACGATTCAAGTGACTGCAGTCTGACGCAAGAACTGTTGAAAATATAACCTATGTAGCTAATACTCAGTGTCAGTTAAATAATGCAACATATTTGGGGGGTCATAAATTTTGGACAGGTGCTCAAAATTATCACGGCATCGTTACAAATGACGTAATATCTTGACAAGTAAGGACTAACTCGTATCGGCTCAGCAAATCATAATCAAAGTTGTACCCAAATAATGTATTTGAGCAATGTTTCTGATTCCCCATGAAAAGCATTTCATTGTCATGGAATGGACATCCTTTCAGCTGCGCGCCTCAGTGATAAACTTTATTCAGATACGTTCTTTCGGTACAACTTCGATTGTGATTTTGTAAGCCGGCACTGCTTACGTCAGTGTTTATGTTATGACCTCTTCAAGTCGCATTCGTGATCATATATGCAAGCTACATAGTCTCCAGTGTGAAAATCATTAGTTTCAAAAGATTACAAAGCTTTAGAATAAGTAATATCAAATACTCATTAGTAGATGTATTTCATTTTCATTCCTTGCTCTGTTTCAAAACGAACAGAGCTTTCAAAATTTTCGAATCAACTACGCATATTAAAGTCACATCTCATTTTCTCCCTTAAAAGTTAATTTATGACAAAACTGGCTTCACTAATGTATTTTTCGTAAAATTACTGACTCCAATATAGCGGTCATGACGAACTAACCCTCTAACTGATAGTGCACTCCACCCAGTGCCCCTTAATTTGTAATTGTTTCCCATTTTTTAAGCGTTTTACAAATAAACGTGAGTTTTCAGGCTACGATCACACTACAATTACTTATTCTTTTGAATAAAACTTTTGGCCACTGCGACGGTTTTCATGGACGAAAGCACTTTTAATTGTGGTTTCCTGATGTACCCTACCTACTCCTGTACCAAGTTTGAAAAAAAAAAAACAGTTTGAACCATTGTTAGGAACGAGAAGCTTCTTCATATCTATTCTTGATGCGCTGACGCAACAGAAGGAATTCAAATCATGGCATAACCACTGATAGAATGTGCACAAACGCTGTCGTTCACGGCACTGCCCCAGAACAGGAACATGAGAAGTGTTACTCCGTACACTATCAATACCATTTTTTAAAAAGCTCGCACTGCCATCTGACAAGTAACGAGTTAAGTTACCAGGACACACTCGAAAAATACTGTTGGTTTGATAAAACGTGGTATATGATTGGCTCTTATGTCAAGGAATACTATTATTTCAAAATGTCGAATCTGACTGGCTCTTAGAGAATTTTTTCTACGAGGATTGAAAAGATAGTACTGGTAACACTGTCGCCACATAAACACGAGAGGACGTTGCTGTTTCTAGCACATCTAATAGAAATATCTTACTATTCAACGTCTTTGGTGTCGCTAGTGCAGTGCATGCAGACAGACGAAGATGCAGGTGGAAAGTGGTGCTCTAAACTGGACCGCCCCAAAGCTATGTTCTCGAAGTTAGAGCAGCGTGCATGGATTAAGATTGAGGTGGCTTCTAACAGAAATGCGAGGGAATGCCATTCGGATCTCCAAGAAAACAAAGTCTTGCTATATCGTACGGTGGCCCGTTGGGTAGTAGAGTTCCGACAAGGTTGTGAAAGTATGGAGCATTCGCCATGTGCGGGAGGTCCTTCAACATCCTCCATACTCCCCAGATAAAATGAGCCCCTGCGACTTTAATCTTTTTCCCCAACTGAAGAAACTACAAGCAGGACAGCGCTTTCCCACTAGAGGCGCCACCGTGCAAGCAATAGGGCGTTCTGTTGTGAACATCAATGGAAACCGCAACCTTGTAACAGTGTGGAAGCGGGTCATAAATGTGTCTGGGGATGGGGATCACATTGAAGTAATGTAAATGTTCACAGGTTGAGCAATAAAATGGTTTGTAATCTATGGATGTGTTGCCATTACTTTCTTTCTAACCCTCGTTAATCATTCCTAAAATAGCCACGTCGGACTGCTTTTGCCATGCTTCAAATCGCCCGATGGCTTACCACTACAAATAATCCGTCAAATGTTCTCGTGTTGTTTAAGTACTTATATTACAGATTATGATATGGATTTAGATTTGATAACATATTCTGAAAGCCGATTTTCTATTCACAAATGTTCAGTTGTGCTCTGTATTCGAATTGTATAACTTCTTCAACAGACGGCAATTTAACATCATAAAGAAATCCATTTTTGCTAAAGTTCACATGCGCTGATTTGAAATGAATGAGTGAATTCCTTGTTGTGGCTTCATTGTTGGGTTTGAGTCTCACTGCGAATTGAATGTCACCCGGGGCCGCATATTGTCTTGATCCCTGCGGAGAAACTCAATATAATCATCATTGTCAATTTTTACATGTATCTCCTATTGATCGACCCACCAATCATACCAGTTGCGACAGTAGCAATACACATTGAAGAGCATGTCAGAAGCGAATACCATTCCGAACATTGTCAGTCCACACTTAACTGCAAACAGGAATGAAGATTCTACCCCTGAGGATGGCCATATAGAAGACAGTAAGTGAACTCCTTAGAAGAGCAATGGCGTGAGGATAAAACTGAGAATTAGATCTCTGGTATTCAAAGGTTGGTGTTCAGTTTGATACCATATCCTCATTCCTTCTAATCTCGAATATTTTAGTTCTTTTCTGCTGTTGAAATTAAAACGACACACTTCACAATTCGTGAAATTTGTCTCCAGTAACCTTTTCTCCAAGCATCGTAGGTGAACGTAACGTAACTTGCCTCTGCAGAAACAAGGAGATTTCAAAGGACGTTCTTCCGTGTCTTCAGACTCGTTGCAAATTCTACAAATATGTATAGATGGCTGTTTTCGTGGGGTTTTGCGCCGTATTAATCCAATGTTTGAATCACTCGTGTACTCTCTGGTTGACAGCGAATAACCATCATATTCTCCATCATCAATTTTGCTGGTACTGGTTTTCCAGAATATTTGGCTGTAACGAGAGAATATTGAGTAACGGCTGACTTGGAATCTGATTGACTCATTTAGATACAGAACGTGGTGTTCGACCTCCAGTGTACGTAAATCCTCTTCACTTGAGGATTCATCGAGTCCATTTTGTCCTCGTCTCTCTTTTGGTTTATCTGTGCCTTTTCTGGATATACAAACTTTCGGTCCTTGTCCAGTGGAACTTGGAATGACCTTCAACCTTGAAGAAGTAAAAGCTGTACTTCTGCTGGGAGTATTTGAAGACGACGACTCATCATTCATTATCTGGCCCATATTGTTACCTGTGAGAGCTGGTCTGCCCTTCGTGCTGCAATGAAGGTCTATTTGATTCTCCACCAGAATTCTCGCCTTGGTTTTCATAGTGATTGCGACCCGTAACAGGTGACGGAGTTGTATATGAATCATCCGATGAAGAACTTGTAATGGACCACTTGTCATCCATATTTATTTATTTCCACAATACTTCTCATTGGTTACATCTTCACTGAAGTAAGAAAACTTCAAAACGTCCTTAACCACATCGGGAAATAAAGTTTAGGAAAGAATTTCTGCTTTAGAAAATTAATAAATAATTTAATGCTTCTTCATATCATGGCGAAAATACTATTTCCATGGATATTATTTTAGCTTGAATTGCACTGCAAGCATTGTTTAGAGGAAAGAAAAGTAGCAATGGAGTTTCAAGATTGGAAACAATATAACTATCAACAATGTGAGTCTCAGTAGAAAACACTACATACTAGGTGACAGTAATAAAACTCATCAGAAGGGATTAGTTTCGAACCCAGCGCCGATGGTCTAGCATTTGCCTTGGGAGTAACGCAGGTTTGTGTTCTGCTGGCAGCCATCTTGATTGAAGTTTCCTAGAGTTTTCCTCAGTTTCATCAGGCGAATTGAATGGACATTTCCGGTAGTATTTTTTTATTGCAATAAAAAAATTCTTCTGTTAAAGTACACTCCGGAAAACATTTTCTTTTCTTTCTGTGATGCATTTATCAAGAGGAATAAAGCCTTGCTTCGAAACAGTCTCAATCTTGCGCTTAATCGGGCGCCAAGAATCGTAGCTACCGGCGCGCAAATTTACGGTGCATCGTCACAAATGACGTCATATCTCGACAAACAGCGTAAGCGGTGTCGGCTTAGCAAATCACAATCGAAGAGGTATACGGAACATCCATTTAACCATGGTTACGATTGAGGGAATGCCACATAGACAGTCCCCTAAATAACAGTGCCGTCCCCGTCTGTTTTTGTTCCCGATTTTGAGAAAATGTAAAATAATAATAATAATAATGCCTCAATTCTATTAGAGTGAATTTTCATCGGAGAAAAGATTGGAAATTTCTTCTCGAAAAAGATGGGCTATATATTGTATGGTAGTCCATTTCAATGGGAACGTGGACGTATCTTTCAAGTGAATTTCCATCTATCTATTCAAATAAAGTTTTTATCTTTCTGAACACGAAAACGACGCAATAAAATGTTAAAAATGTAAAAAGATGCAGAAGGGAGCATTTACTCATAAGTGGTAAGTATGAAAAGTAATGAACTTATAAATGAAAGACAGTAAAAAAAAAAAAATGAAATTGGTGAATATTTGAACCCGGTACTTTCCGGCTAGCTATCCAACACCTCACCCTCCCAGCTAGTCGTCCGATACGGATATGCCTTCGAAATTGTTTCTTTCGTCTCGTCAGGTACATGAGAACAACGTTCAAAGATTTCTTGTACACCCTATTCCGAGAAAAAAGGGTTGACCGCATTGATTAGGGCTGTTTTCAGCTGAAAAGTCCAACTTCGGGTATCTTCGGAAATAGTAATCCAAAGATGCCAGGTTCGAGTCCCAAAGGGTAGGGTGAATGTTCGCAATTGGGAAAAATTAGTAAGGATGTGATTCTCTGCTTGTAAGTGCAATAATATACGCTGAAACATTATTAGGTGTAGAAAGAAATAGAATTCATTAAAATACATAATGACAACAGTATTTGAAAACTATGCATACATGTGGCACGTGCTTGTTTTGTCACCTACGCTTCCATACGTAAAAGAACACTTACAATGAAGGAGACGCCAAACATAGTTCTCGCATCCATAGTAGAATCAACGAGACAATAATAATGAAAACTTTAAAGACATACTTTTCTTAAACAATTCGTACTAAATAGTAAAAAAATAATTGTTTATGCATGACTAAAAAGAAAAGCATGAGGTGCGCTCTCATATACTGGTACAGTCACTTCATAAACTCTTGAATCGGCGCACCCCACGCTTAAACAAAATTATATTTTATTTTTAGTACGAATTGCTTAAGAAAAGTACGTCTAAAAAGTTATTATTATTATTTATTTTTTTTTCGAGCTATTTCGGTGTTCGGAATTCGGATACTTTTTCTTAAGCTAATGTTTTGTGACCCAAATCCTAAAGTTTTCTGGAACCAGTCAAACGAACGACAGATTTGTAAGCTAGTATTTATTTTAGGATAAAGAAGTCCATATTAAAAAAAAAAAAAAAAAATATTTTAAAATATACATGAAAGTAACAATGAAATATTATATTCTCACCCAACTTACGTCACTGTGCAAATTTTCATCATTGTATTACGTCGGGAAATGAGTTAAACTTAACGTTGCAAAATTTAAGGACACCACGAACCATTGTGAGTTAAGAAAAGAATGTATTAAACAAAAAAAAAACATGATTTTCAACGCATATGAATGTCTTGGAATACCGGAAATTTAGTCATGTTTTCAGAAGCAGTTTTCTAAGGCTGTTTATGTTAGCTTAGTGGTAGAGAGCGGGACTCCTATCCCTAAGGTCGTGGGTTCGAATCCCGTATGGAGCAAATATGATTTGTCTGTAATGATATATTCTTCAAAGCATGAATAATTAGATATAACTATTACATTAAAATAAATCAGTTGTATATATATATATTCATACAATCATTTCTGTACAAAAGTCATTATTAGGTTTAAAATATAACATCTGAGAGAAGGTGGGTATTGGCAGAATGACGGTATATTCTATGTGAATGTTAAATACAAATTAAGTAACGTAAATCAGATTTATGAGACCGTATTGACTAGGATTAACATTTTACGGAAAGTTATATGCTGTATTACTATTTAGTGCTAAATTACACTACTTTTGGCTTGTTCGTTGCTTTCCATCATTAGCCCCATCATCAGCTGTTGTTTTAGCTTAAAGTGAAGCAGCATGTTCCAAGGTAAGGAAAAGTCTTTGTAATCTCAAATTTATTTCATATAATATTCTTGAAAGTACAAGATTGCGAAACGAGTATTAAGTTCTTTTTTTAGTTCATAATCGTTCGTGGTCTCCTCAAATCTTGTAACGTTAACTCATTTTCTGACGTCATACAATGATGAATTTTTGCACGTAAATCGAGTGACAATACAATATTATATTGATGCTTTCATATAAGGTAAACGCACCGGCAATGGACACTTTTCACCGTTATAATTTTTAACTCAAATACAGTGTAAATGTGTTGATCAAATGAGAATGTTACTCGTTCTCCATGCTTTCTTCTAATGATTTCTACCCATTACTTTCATCAACACACACTATTTGAGAGGAAATCGCGTTTTTTGTTTAACATTGTTTTTGTACCAGTGATGGACACGAAAAAACCTGGATGTTCCAGTAATGGGCATACTGTATAATTCAAAATAATTAAAATAATGGTTGCTGATGTTTCAATATAAGTAGTACACACGATTGTATTTTAATGCTGTTCTTCGACTATCTGATTGTTTCAAGGAAGTCCACTCAGTGATCATCCCGAAAGGTCCTGGGTTCGAAAACAGCTAACGACCAGTCTTACTGAAGTTTTAACGTTTGTTTTCACTCAGTCATAACAGGCAGCTTCAACGTAGACCTTTCAGACTCTTTCCCGCTTGCTTTTCCCTACCCTATCCCGGCCTGAGCCATAGATTCCTTGTGGCCATAAAAATGCACATTCTAACTTGCCATGAATAATGTCCAATATCAAAACAAATCCTTTCTTTAATGGGCATCCCCGCGTCCATCATTCGAAAAAATGAGAACAAAAAATTTCCTGACAAATTTATGGTCATGAAGAGTAAATAATCTTTCCCAAGTTGAAATAAAACAACAGAATTATGATTTCGCCCTCAGAGTTACGGAGAGTTTAGCGCGGTCATTTTCTGCTCGCGTGCTCATGAATTCCATTTCCCCTGAGAGCTATTGAACGGAGAGGTTCGAATCCCACTTTCTCGTCCTTAGAAGCTCACCAGCTTCCTTACGACGTTAATAACAACTCAATAAATCAAGGATTTTGATTTCAACCTAGTAGTGAATAGTGCATGTCCATAACTGGACAAAAACTGACTTTGCCGTACCGGTATTCAAGTTATAATTGATTTGGTCATTTAAATACTCGAAACCAAGACATTTCGTAATAGATAATAGTGCAGAACATAAAAAGTAATCTTTATCATGAAGAACGGCACTTCTTCGATTGACGCTGGCAAAGGACACTGTTAGCGGCACTCAAATAATAGAGTTAGTTTCGGATCTACCGAAGTATAAGTCCGATTTTGATGCTTGAACTTACATTTGAAAGCTCTTTCCAATGCTAAGACACAGGCAAAAAAAAAATGGGTCGGTAGGATCTCCTTGGGACCCCCTAGGGCGCTTTGAAAAAAAATATCACATTTTTTAGGATAGCACTGACCCCAGACCATATAGGCGGCCGAAACTTACTGGATCTTATTCTACGCTCCAATAAGTTTCAAACGGTGTATCATACGTTAAAATCGGTGGAGCGGTTCAAAAGTTACGACTTTTTTAACCGAATCATAAAATTTTCACAAATTATAGAAAGGTATGTCCGTCATTCTGTGTGTCTTTTTGTTTTAGTCCCAAATGGGTGGTACCGTGGAGTTTTAGGGGTCCATTGCGGGCCCCCATGATAATCCAAGTTTAGATTTTTGATAGGAGTTACGGTTTTCGAGATATGGAGCAAAATCGATCTTGTATCCTTCCGCCATAGTGACACGTGCCACTTTTTAAATACGAGCCCGTACGGAGAACACTCTCCGCCGCTGCTCCACTCATCTGGGCATGACGTAAAGGAGAAAAATGTAAAGATACATGACCGTACCTAATTTTATCTAACCTCCACGTTCCCATGGTGAGTAATTTAAGAAAATGTACGAATAATGCAAGAAAAAAATATTAATCATAAAAATAAATTTACATGACCTTACCTAACCTCCACTTCGCCATGGTCACTAACTTAAGATAATGTACGTAAAATGCAGGAAAGCAATTATTAATAATTAATATAAACACATGAAAATATATTCTGAAAGGAAAATCTAGTGTTAACCTCGCCGGGACTCGAACCAGGGCTTTTTTGTTTACCAACTCGACGCCTTAACCACCAGGCCACCGAAGCAAACTCGCAGATGTGGTTTCTCCGTTGTATTTACAGTGCACGTGTCTCCTACACGTTATAGTGCGTGCGCAGGAGAGAGGAGCATCGGCATAGATGGCTCGTGTTACAGTCTTTTTTTTTTATATATAGGCAGCCTTACAAAATAAGTGATATCAGTACAAAACCCTGTTTGGGGTAAAAGGAAGAGTGACGCAAGAATTCTACTCACAAAAGGTGATATCTATTTTGCGAGTGACTTTCTTTGTCACTATGGCGGAAGGATACTGTCTCTTAATTTTATTACAAAGGCAATACTTTCGCCATAGTGACACAAAGAAAGTCACTCGCAAAATAGACATCACTTTTTTTGTGAGTAAATTCTTGCGTCACTCTTCCTTTTACCCCAAACGGGGTTTTGTACTGATTGTAATTTCATGAATAAAAAACAAAAGTTTTTCACCTTAATCACTTGCTTAACAGAATGCATGGAAGAGTAGGTGCGACCATGGAACTAACTTCAACATGTCAGAAATACCAGATGAAACCAGCGACGAGCGAATAATATTCAGTGGCAACAGAATATACTATATTAAATTGTCCCACGTGCGTAGGTGAAATGATACCTCCATTAGAAAAATTGTATTTTACAATTTTTCTTTTTAAGTGTCCATTTACTAGTGCGTTTACCTTATTTCTATAAATTTATATTTTTTAAAAGGATATTTTAATATTGACTTCTTTATCCTGAAATAAATACTAGCCTGCAACAATATTGGGTTTGAGTGGTTGCAGAACACTTTAGGATTTGGGTCACAAAACATTAGCTTGAGAAAAAGTATCCGAACACCGAAATAAGTCGAATAATAATAATAACAACATTTTAAAAACACACTTTTCTTAAACAATTCGTACTAAAATGTAAAAAAATAATTTTGTTTATGCATGTCTAAAAGGAACAGCATGGGTCGCGCCAATTGAAGAATTTATAAAGTGACTGTGTAGGAGAGAGCGCATGCTTTTCTTTTTAGTCATGCATAAACAATTATTTTTACTTTTTAGTACGAATTGTTTAAGCAAAGTATGTCTTTAAAAAAATTTATTATTATTTTATTTCTTTAATATAACGTTTCGTTCTGGATAACCTGGAAATGTTACAATTATTTTTAAATTTAAAGGTCTTCTGTTTAAAGGTTTAAAACGAAACAAGGTTTATAAAATCTCCTTAGAGGTAAAAAAAAAAGAATAAATAAAACAAATATAACTGTGATCAACTTTATATCAAGTTTCTTTTTACACAAATTAAGCATTTAAATTTACAAAAAATTAGACATCTATAGAACACGTAACAACAGCCTTTTAACGTGACAGCCTTTTCCTCTTTTACTAAAAGCACTTTCTTACTCTACAAAATGCTTGTATAGATCATATTCCACAACATGTACAGAAAGAAAAGAAAAACGTACAAAAACAATGTTCGTGGAAGATTATAACACACACATTCCCAATCAGTTTTTCCCTCCGTATATGAAAATTAACATGGTTAGGCACAATTACAATTTACGTACTACATTTCGCGTACCATGAGTGTTCAACATACTGAATCGTATCACAAACTTTAATCCCTCTCTCTGATTGATGTTGAGTCTATCAAAACAAATTGTAATTTGACAAAATTGTCCTTATTCATTACTTTTACACATGAATATAATGCAATGAGTTTTTTGGAATTTTATAGATGAAAATATATGTACCTGAGAGCTAGAAGCGCGTAAGTCACAAATCCTTGTTTTCGACGCAAAAACTACTTCCTTTCACATAGAAACTAAATGGACAAAGTACGTAAGAGAGTTATTTATTTATACCATTATTTGAAGTCTTCAGAATATTGTAAAAAACTACATTTATCAAGTTTTGGAGAAAATTGGACTTACGCGCTTCTAGCTCTGTTACAGATATGTTTTATAAAATTCCGTTTTCTTGTAACGGTGTAAATTTGTAATCAATGATACTATGTTGAAAGCAAGAGTATGAAATGTTTTAAGTTCATTTAAAAAGAAACGCAAAGATGTAGACCTAGGCTAGACCATGTTTTAGGCTAAGCTGGTGCAGTCGAGAATTGATGTTTCAAACTAAGCCTAACTTAGAACAACAAGGAGAAGTAGGAAAGTGACACCACCTAACCTCCAACATGTTGTACATTAATTGAAAGGTTTCCCTGAGTATAGTGTATTGTCAAAAGACTAGATTGGACAAATATATCTAGTACGAGTTACGGCCGCTAGAGGGCCAGGAGGTTTATAGGCTCGTGGTCTGCTCTACCTACGATCATCGTTCTTGATGTACGTATCAAAAGGAATCTGGCACCTACAAAAAGAGCTTCGGGTACGAAAAACCATGGGAAAAGCACATCAACTGCCTTTAATACTACAAGTGTCCATTGCATACAAATTGTATGTTGCAGGAAGGTTGCATAATGTGATAAGTTCTGTGAAAAAGGCCAAGTTTAATTAATGAATGTAATAATAATAAAAAAACGAATAAAACAAGAAGTCGAGAATAATATGAACATATTAGAAAGGTAATATGGGAGCATCCGTCTTTCCCTAATTTCGAGGAATGAGAATAGCCGTGATGAATACAAAGGAAATATCTTACAGATTGAAAAATATCGTGGCTTTTCTGATCTGTATAACAACAACACCTACTTTTGAAAGGCACTCAAGTCTTACATGCCTTGTAAAGGTTAAATATGGTAACTATGAGACATTTCTAATATAAGGGCAGTTAACGCGCTTTTCCAGTGACTTCTCGTTCTCTTTATAGGTGAAGCCCCTATGCTTTTGATAATATAGATGATTCACCGGACTATTAGGAATAAAAAGCATCCAGAACGGTGATCGTTAAGTAGAGTCAAGATAGAGCCTAAACAAACCCTGGCCCTCTAGCGGCCGTAACTCGTACTACATATATTTGGGCAATCTAATCTTTTGGCATTATACTATACTCAATGACACCTTGATATGGATATAGAGGATGGTTAATACAAGGAGATGATGAAAATGAATTGAATACATATTAAATCTTTAATGTATTAACTGAGCATTAAACAAGTTACTGACATTGTTGATTGATTTATAAATTAATTGGAATTTTTATTTAATAAAGTGTTCTTACTATTGTTTGCAAATTTTAATTTAATTTCGGAATATTACTCTCTTTTGAAGCTTTTAATTGTTATGAGACAACTTAAATATTTTATATGACACGGTAAACGTCATTTTTATGTATATCAGCAACCGAATTATTGATTGTTCTTGGATATTATAGTTCTGATCATCGTTGTAGAGGATAGATAGATGTATATATAAAAGAATGAAAAGGGGTTGGTTGTGGAATGAACCAATATATCATTTAATTATGTTTAATGTAAGGACTAATGGGGTGAAAGAAGAGAGTTCAGTTAGAACTGACAAGAAATTAGACACGAAAGTTGCGATGTCATGAAAGTTTAAGTTTGTAAAGCAGTTAAAGCATCATGTAAGGATTTTCTATGTAGCTTAATTTGATTTTTAATAAATCGAATGTTTCTTTACGTCTGGTTAAACTATTTTTTTATTCTCTGCGTTGGATAGTTACGTGGGCTGCAGTTGCAGTGCCAAAAGACTCTATTGGCTTTAGTCTATGTTTAAAAGCTTGTCCTTGATTAGAGATTGTACGTAAAGGGGGATAAGTAGTCTCCATTGCAAGCGTCGTGAGAGAATAATTTAGGTGCAGAGTTGGAGCAGTTTGATTCCTTACTTTAAAGCAGGATAAGCTAGAATATTAGATGCTTCAACGATTTATGATCTTATACTTACTTCAGAGCATGAATTCACGTTTTTATTTACCCTGAGATTGAATACTGATTGAAAAGGCGTTCATTTGGAGCAAGCTAGTTTTACGATATCAAGGAAGATATATTAAAGGAGTAATTTCAACCTTTCAATTGATGTATAACATGTGGGAGGTCAGGTGATGTCACTTCCCTACAAGACTAAACTCCGTCTTTGCACTAAGGTTCCACTTATAACCAGGAAAAGGTTTAGCGACAGTGACTATCGCTTGTTCTCAGTTCTAATAAAAATTGGCATGTGCTTACAAAAGAGACGCAGATCAAGAGACCAACAAACTGTGGAAGTATTAAAAAAAAACATTCTGTAATTCATTTGACATGCATAAAAGCATTTTAATTTTACCCACTAACATTGTACTGTAAGGTCCTATCATCACCCTTTATGGCTGTAAAAGTAATTGTTATGAAGTGCAGCATACTCATGTTTGGTCCTTCTATTGGTAAAGGAGTGACGGTGTCGTTTAGATGCTTTTTACCCACTGCACTTTCGATTCTCTAATGGATCATATTTAATTCATCAGAATATGTAACTAGGAACCATTACTTTTCGATTTGTTACATATTTGTCACAACTAACAAAGAATGACAATTAAGGGAATTTCACTTTGAGTGTCATCCTACTGCGTTAAAACCAAAGATATACACAACAATGAACATAACCTTATATTTTGAACAATTTACTATAGTTAACAAATTACAAAAATCTTTTTTTTTTTTTTTTTTTTTTTTT